>PVLA01010166.1:0-66392 GCA_004027455.1 Hydrochoerus hydrochaeris | reverse complement strand
CATCTCAATTCCTGACTTGAAACAGTACTATAAAGCCACAGTGATCAAATCAGCTTGGTACTGGCAAAGAAATGGACCTGAGGATCAATGGAACAGATTAGAAGATACAAGCACAAGTACAAAGACACTCAGCCACTTGATATTTGACAAAGGGGCTAAATATGTCCACTGGAAGAAGGATAGTCTCTTTAATAAATGGGGTTGGAAAAATTGGCTCTCTACATGCCAAAGACTGAAACTAGATCCATGCATATCATCATGCACAAAACTAAAGTCTAAATGGATCAAAGACCTCAATATTAAAACAGAAACACTAAATCTACTGGAAGACAAGTTAGGTAGAAGTCTTGGAGACATAGGAGTAGGCAGAGAATCCATGAACCAAATGCAAACTGCATGGGAAACACTTCAAAGAATCAACAAATGGGATCTCACATTATTGAAAAGTTTCTGTACTTCAAAGGAAATCACCAACAGAGTGAAAAGAAAACCAACAAAGTGGGAAAGAATTTTAACTAGGAACCCCTCGGACAGAGGACTTGTGTCCAGAATATATAAAGAATTGAAAAACATCAAGCCTCCCAAATTCAAAGACCCTCTCCAAAAATAGGCATCTGAGAGGAACACACAGTTCTCAGAGAAAGATATACAAATGGCAAATAAATACATGAAGAAATGTTCGCCATCACTGGTCATTCAAGAAATGCAAATTAAAACAGCATTGAGATTCCACCTTTCTCCAGAAAGAATAGCTGCCATCAAGAAATCAACTGATAACAAATGTTGGCGAGGAACACTGCTCCACTGTTGGTGGGAATGTAGACTGGTGCAACCATTATGGAAATCCATATGGAGAATTCTCAGAAGACTAGGATTGGAAATTCCATTCAATCTAGCCATTCCCCTCCTGGGTATTTTCCCTGAAGAACTGAAAAGTTCATATCACAGTGATATATGTGCACTCATGTTCATAGCTGCACAATTTGTAATAGCTAAATCCTGGAAACAATCAAGATGCCCATCAACTGCAGAGTGGATGAAAAAGATGTGGCATTTTTATACAATGGTATATTACTCAGCTATAAAAAAGGATGATCTTGAGGCCTTCATAGGCAAATGGAGACAACTTGAGACTATCCTCATTAGTGAAATAAATAATCATATTTATAAATATCATATTGTGTCTCTAGTGTAAAAAGTAAATAAGAACTACAAGTGTAATAAAACCAAAATGTGTAATTGCTATTGTAAAAAAGAGAGGAAAAGAAAGTACTGTAAGGGATATAACTGCATATAAGTTTAAGTGTGTAAAATATATGACCATATTGCTGAATCTTTGTTGGATCTTTAAGCAAAACTGTTTGTAGTCTGACTGTTTGAATATTTACTATGTACCCTTTAACATTGTAACTTGAACAACTACATCCAGGATGACAGTAGGTAATTTATAAATTACTGATTTCTTAGTGGGGCTTTTTCTCATCCTCCTTTTTCTTTCTTTCTTTTAGAATTCTGTATTGTTGCTACCCTTTTTTCTGTTTTGTTTTTTTCTTCTCTTTAAATAAAATTTTTAAAATGTATAATTGCTATTGTAAAAAAAGAGGAAATAGGAAGTGCTCTAAAAGATATAGCTGCATGTATGTTCAGATGTGTGGGACTGATGATCATATTTCTAGGTTCTTGTTTGATTGTTGAACAAATCTGTTTGCAGCCTCACTTCTTGAGTGTCCATTTTGTGTGTTTTAATTTTGTAACTTGAACAACTATTTCTAAAAGAGCAATATGTAATTAAAAAAAATAGAGGAGCATAGGAAAATGACTACAACCTGGAATGAATAATATAGGAAAGAAACATAACACATAAAACATTCAAACAGATATCCAGGAAATTAAAAATTCCATTGAAGCTCAAAAAACTGCTTGAGCAAAACTGAAGATAGACTTTTAGATCACGGAAACAGGAATGTACCTAGTGGTTATGAATAGAAAGATCTTAAAAATAACAAGGGACCAGGAAATGACCACTAAATAGCTGCAAGATGATGCAAAGTAAAACAATGTATGATTAATGATGTAAATGAAAAACCAGGAGTCCACATGAATGGCATAAAAAGGCTTTGCAGAAGAAATACAACAAAATTTCAAGCATGAGAACATTATATGACATTCAGCTAAGTGAGGCATATAGAATTCCAAAATCACCACGACCAAAGTTAATCTACACCCAGACGTACAATAATAAAGATCTCAGAAATTCATCTCAAAAACAGAATATTAAAAGCTGTTAGAAAAAAAGAAATAAATTTCCTACAAAGGAAAGTCCATTAGAATCATGGCCAACTTCTTAACAAAAACCCTCAAGTCAAGAAAAACTTGGGAGTGAAGTATTTCACGTTTTAAAGGAGACAACTTCCAACCAAGTCTGATATACCCTACAAAACTTTCAAAATCAATGGAGAAGTAAGATACTTCCATGACAAAGAGCAATGGAATGAATTTGTGACCAACAAAGCAACCCTACAAATAGTAGTAAAAGATACTAGAGACAAAATGAACACAATTCCAGGAACAACAGAGATACACCAGCAAGTAGGGCAAGTAATTAAACAGAGAGAAAAAGCAAGGAACTAACATCAGAGAATAACATGAAAAACATAAGCCAATACATATCAGTTATAACAATCAATGAAAATGGCCTCAATTCACCAATCAAAACAGACAGGCAGAATGAATCAAGAAACGAGGTCTAACACTATGCTGTATACTAGAAACACATTAAATTCAAAAACTGAAAGTTAAAACATGTAAAACTGTATCCACGCAACAGGAACCCAGAAAAAAGTAGGGGTAGCTATCATGTCTGCAGTCAATGTGAATTTTAAACCAAGAATGATCAAAAGACAGAGAGAAGATCACTACATATTTGTTAGTGGAAAAATTCAAGAGCAAGATATAACAATTATAAATATACATACACAAAATATAGGAATGCCCAAATGTATAAGATCAAACTAATAGACACAAAACATCTAAGAAGAAATAACACAGCTGTAATGGGAGATATTAACACCCATTGTCACAGAGATAGATCAACTATAAAATAAATCTGCAAAGAAATAAGAGAATTGAACAAAACTGGTGAACAAATGAAATTAGTAATTTTCCACAAGTGTACCACCCAATATGAGAACACACATTCTTGTCAGCTTCACATAGGATATTCCCTAAAATGTATCATATACTAACTCATAGTAAATGCAAAAGAATTGAAATGATCTCATGTATATTATCTGACGATAGCACAATTAAATTGGAAACTAATGGCAAAAGAAACCTTAAAACTCAATAAACACATGGAAAATAACACCTTCCTGAACAACCAATGAATCACAGATGAAATTAAGGAAGAAATCAAACAATGTCTATAATTAAACAAAATGCAAATGCAACATAACCAAACCTGTGGGATGCAATGAAAGTAGTCCTAAGAGGAAAATTTATGACAGTGAATTCTCACATTAGGAAAACAGAATGAGCACAAGTAAACAGCCTAACGTTGCACCTCAAGCTTCTACAAAAATAAAAGAAAGCCAGTAGTAGTGATACACACCTGTAATCCTAGCACTTGGGAGGAGGCAAAAGGATTTTTGCAAGTTTAATACCAGCCAGAGTTACAGAGTGACCTCAAGACCAATCTGAACTGCATAGTGAGACTCTGTCTTAAAAAAAAAAAAAAAGAATGCAAGAGCATCCATTTAAAAATGGTATTACTGCATTCCATTAAAACTAAGATGTTAACATCAGCCTTTTTAGGGATTTAGCTCAGTGGCATAACACCTATTCATGAGTTTAATCCCTGGCACATACACACACACACGAAAAAAATATCTGAAAAGGAAGAGCAAGTCTAGCCCAAGCCCATACAAGGGAGGAAATTATAAAAATCAGAACAAAAATTTATGCTATTGAAAATAAAAATATACACAAAACATTTAATGAAATAACAAATTGGTTCTTTGAAAGAATAAATAAAATTGATAAACACCTAGACAACCTTATCAAAACCAGAAAAGAAAAAAACCCATCTCAGTAGGTGCAGAAACACCTTTTGCTAAAGTCCAACACTCATTGTTGATAAAAATCCTACTGAAAAATAGAACAGATGTTATTTACTACAATCTGATGAAAGCCGTCTATAACAAACCAACAACCAATATCATACTAAATGGACACAAACAGAAAATTTTCACTCTTAAGTCAGGAATAAGACAGGGATATCCACTGTCACCACTCCTATTCAATATAGTTCTGCAAATATTAGACAGAACAATTAGACAAGATAGAGAATTAAACAGAACAAGGATACAAAAGTGAGAAACTAAATTATTCACAGATGGCATGATAATCTACATCGAAGACCCCCAAAACTCCAGTAAAATAATTCTAAATTTAATAACAATATTAAATAGCTGGATGCAGAGTCAACATTCAAATATCAATAACACTTCTGTACACAAACAACAAACTCACTAAGAGAGGAGTTAGGGAAACAACACTCTTCTCAACAGCATCCATAAGAACCTGAAATACTTAGAAATCAACCTAACAATGAAAGTAAAATATTTATGTACTGAAAATTACAGTAATCTGAAAAAGGAGATTGAAGAAGATATCAGAAAATGGAAAAATATCCCCTGCTCATGTGCAGGAATAACCATGATAGTGAAAATGGCCATACTCCCAAAATTGCTATACAGATTTAATGCAATCCTGATCCAAATACCATTAGCACACTTCACAGAACTAGAGAAAGCATTCCTCAAATTCATTTGGAAACAGAAGAGACCTAGAATAACAGAGGCACTCCTGGGCAACAAACACAAGGCAGAAGACACCATAATTCCTGACTTGAAATTATACTACAGAGCTACTGTGATAAAAATCAACATGGTAATGGCAACAAACAAACAAACAAACAAAACCCCACTGGCCTGAGGATCAATGGAACAGTTTTGAAGATGCAGACACAGCTACAAACACACTCAGCCACACAAGTTCACTGGAAGAAAGTCTCTTTAATAAATGGTTATGGAAAAACTGCTTCTCTACATGATGAAGAGTAAAACTAGACCCGAGTCTATCACAATGCACTAAATTAAAGTCAAAATAGATTAAAAATCTAAATATTAAAACTGAAACACTAAATCTATTGGAAGAGAAAGAAGGTAGAAATATTGAAGACATAGGTATAGGCAGATATTGCGTGATAAAACCCAGACTACAAGGAAAATATTACAAAAAATCAAGAAATAATATCTCATGTGGTTAAGAGGCTTTCACATAACAAAAGAAATCACCAAGAAAGTGAAAAGACAACTCACAGAGTGGGAATAAAATACAGCCAGCTATCCCTCAGACATAGGACTTGTATTTAGAACATATAAACAATTTTAAAAATTAGGCCCCTCAAGATTTAAAAAAAAATCCAAAATTAGGCATCTGACATAAGCAAACACTTCTCAGGTGAAGAAACACAAATGGAAAACAAACATATGTAAAAGGCATCTTTGGTCATTCGAAAGATGCAAATTAAAACAATACTGAAGTTTCCCCTCACTCCAGAAAGAGGTCTATCATCATAGAATAAACCAATAACAAATGCGAGGAGGGGCTGTGGGAAAAAAAATAAAACCTTCTCCACTGTGGTGGGAGTTCAGATTGGGGAAACTACTTGGAAAATTGTGATAGAGATTCCTCAACAGTCAAGCATTAGAGATCTCATCGAACCAGCTCTTCTTCTTCAGGGTATCTTCCTGAAAGAATGAAAAACATACCGTAGAGATATATGTGTACCCATGTTTATAGCAGCATGATCTGTAATAACTAAATCTTGAAGCAACCCAATTGTGCATCAACTGAGGAATGGTTAAAACACTGGTTGATTTTTATACAATGGAGTACTACTGAGTCATAAAAAGGATAAACTTGAGGCTTTTATAGGTAAATGGATACAAATTCAGACCATACTCATAAGTGAAATAAATCAGTCTCACATGCATAAGTGTCTTATTTTCTCCGTGGTGTGAGAAATTAAAAGCATAAAAAAGATCTAAAATGTATTATACTTATTTTGAAATGGGAAGAAATTGTTTAAAAGAAAAAAAGAACTAGGATGTGAGAAAGGAGAAAGGAAGGAAGGGAATAGGAAAAAATGCAAGTTAGCTGTACTATTAGTATGTCTTGTTATACTATTAGTATGTCTATTCGTTCACTGAAAAGGAAAGTTTGTACTGATGTTGATTGGAGAAATTTTTATGCCCATATCTCATGCTCTAAGTAACTTTTTTTGAAGATGACAATATGTAATGTATTAACCATTGTTATTCTCCACTATTTTGTTATGAAATTCTGTTTTACCTTTATTCAGTTATAAATATTAAAAGGTATTTGACAATTATTATAAGTGCTTCCCAATGCTTATAATAAATGCCATGCATTGCATTTATAATAAAAAATCCAATGAATATTTGAGAAAAATGAAGAACTTCATGTGTCTAAGAAAACACTTATGGTAAATATGATAGCAACTGGAAATAAAATGAATTGTATATTTATTTTCTGTAATAAAATGTGAACCTATATGAAGGGTGAATAGTTGAATTAATCTTACATTTTAAAAGAAAATGCTTTGAAGGATAAACTAACACTATATTTTACAAAATACTGTATTTTATTTTATTTTGTTTTGTTTTATTTTACTTTTATTTTAGTGGTCTTGGTGATCCAATTCAGAGCCTTGCATTCTGAACACACATACTCTACCTCTGAGCTATCCTTTCTGTACAAAAATTATATGTAACAAACAAATGAAGTAAACATCAACATTTTCAGAACACCATAAGAAAAATAAAAATAACACAAATATAAACAGATTGAAAAGATAAACTTACATACATACTGAATTAAAATATTTATATTGCCTCTGAATAAAAATAAGTTGCACAAATCTAAATAAAAACTATATTAATTCAGAAATTATGACATATCTGCTGTATTTAATATTTGGATATTTTGGCCATCTTGTGAATAAGAAAATATTTATGAATCACAATAGGAAAGAAGTATACTACAATGAAAAAACCAAATTGAATAATGATTCTTTTAGAATAATTTGTGAGCAAGATATGATTAAAAATAATTTCCTACATACTAGAAATCTAGCCACCAAAATTTAATTTTTACTTTGATGTATTATAATTCTCTAAGATTTTAAGTAGCATATGTTGTTGTATCTTGATTTGAAAGGTAAACATATAATAATTGATAATAAAATATATCAAATTATTATTTTTGCCACTCTGTTCACATTAATTAGATAATCTTTTCAAATTCCTATTATTGCTGTCGCCAGAAGGCCCTTTCTTCAGTGTTCCCAGAGCAGGCAGAGAGAACCAAGAAAAGACCTGCTTCTGCCTGCCAGGCACCACCAATAGAAGGCCCTTTCCTCCACACACCCAGCATGGGCCAGAGACAGATCCACCTCTGTCCACTGTGTGCCCCACCAAAAGGCCATGTCCTACAGGCAGCCAGTGTGGGCAGAGAGAATCAGCAGATCCACTTCACCTTGAGGGAGCAGTTACCAGAAGACTTCTTCCCGCAGGCAACCAGTAGAGGCTGGGACCACAACCAGGTAAGCTCTTTGTATCTATAGGCCACCATTTGAGGCCTTTGGTTTCCTCAAACAGCTATCATCCATTAGCAGAATCAGACAAACACACCCCTGTGTGTCTGCCACCATTGTGGGAGTCCCAGTGTAGACACACAGGCTGAGAGAAGCAGCTCCACCTACAAGCACACCTGATCATCAGCAAAGCTCCAGTGTAGCTGCACAGCTCTGGAGAAGCTTGCTCCACACCCTACTACCTCCCTGTGAATCTGGAATTAGAGGAACCCAGGTGACTCTCCCACCCCCTACATTGCTATGGGCAGCCAATGTGGCAAGTGCCTGGGACACCACAACCAGCTTGTTAAGAAGAACTTGTTAAGAAGAACTTGTTAACAAGAACTCAGGAGAATGTCAAGACGAAGGAGCAAAAGGCAAACTCAGACCTCTAGCCCACACACAATAAGTCTGGGAGATACAGTCATGGAAGAAAATGGAAGTCACACACCTGAAATCTCTGAGAGGATAGCAACTGAAGTAAGGAAACCACTTTGTGAGACTATAAAAGCAGTCAATCAGAAATAATGTCTCAGGTAAAAGAAGAAATAACAAACATTGTTCAGCAGGTCTAAAGAAGACAGACAAAAAAGAGATAGGACAATTATGGAAACCTTGAATGAATGTAGAAAGGAATTACAGTGCATGAAACAGATTCAAAGAGAGATGCAGGAAATTAAAAATTCAATCAAAAGCTGGCAAAACCACTTGGAAAGGACTGAAGATAGACTTTCAAACCTTGAAGACACGATTGCAGATAGTGATCATGAAAGGAAAGATCTCTTAAAAATAACATGGAATCACAAAATAACAACTCCATGGCTTCAAGATGTTACAAAGAAGCATAATTTAAGAGTGATAAGTATCAATGAAGAAGCAGGGGTCAACACAAATGAATATCCACAGAAGTAATAGAAGAAAACTTCCCAAACATGGGAAATGGATCTGGTATGCATATAAGTGAGGCATATAGGACTCCAAATAGCCATAACTAAATTAAATCTACACCAAGACATATAATAATCAAAATTACAGAAATTCAGCACAAGAACAGAATATTATAAGCTATTAGAGAAAAGCGACAGATCACCTATAAAGGAAAACTACTCAGAATCACAGCAGACTTGTCAACACAAACCATCAAGTCAAGAAGAGTTTGAAGTGTTTCAAATCCTGAAAGAAAACAACTTCCAACCCAGATTGATCTACCCAGCAAAACTATCTTTCAAAATTGATGGAAAAATAAGATACTTCCATGATAAAGAACAACTGAAGGAATCCATGACTACCAAAACAACCATACAGAAAGTGCTAAAGAATATTCTAGAGACAGATAAAGATGATCATGGTTCCAGGAACAGCAGCAGAGGAGGATCATCAAACAAGATAGTCAATGGAATAAGGGGAAAAGTAGAGGGCCAACAACAGGAGGATAGCAGGGCAGAGTCAAACCAATGTATGCTGGTTGTAACCATTAATGAAAATGGCCTCAGGTTAGTAATAAAAAGAAACACAGGGAGAGTGGATCAAGAAACAAGATCCATCGATGTACTGTATAAAGGAAATACATCTAACTGGAAAGGAAATTCATAGACTGAAAATCAAAGGAGAGAAAACAATTGTTTCATGTGACATGAGACCAAAAAAAAAAAAAAAAAAAAAACAAAAAAAACAAAAACAAAAAACTACAAGAGTAACTTGCCCATCAACTGCAGAATGGATAAGAAAGATATGGTATTTTCAAGCAGTGGAAAGCTACCCAGCTATAAAGTAGAATAATCTCAAGGCTCCTATAGGTAAATAGATGCAACTGGAAATCATGTTCATGGCCGAAACAATTCAAACTCATATACATAAACCCTAGCATAAGAAACAGAAGGAGTTAATGAGATCCAGAAGCAAAATTGTGAATGCAAGAGCAAAGGGGAGGAAACACCTGGGAGGGAAAGGTGGAAACTACTGTCAGTTTCTTATTGGAGCTCTTGCATTGCTTACATAATTTTGTTAAGGCTTGGATTTGTTCTGTATTATTTTGTTAGACTTTATGCTGTCAGATGATAGCGGCAGCTATTTTGAATATAGTGGGATATTTTATGGTAATCATGGTTTCCTATTATATTGCTTTGAAGTCTTATAATGCTTTCGTTCATTGGTCTGATGAGTTTTCTGTTTTGTTTGATTTTATTATGTGTGATTGTATGAACTGCTATTTTGAAGAAAACAAGATCTTATGGCAGCCATTGCTGATTTACTATCATCTTTTGAAGTCCTACCATGCTTTTGTTCTTTGTTTTGATTGGTTCTATTCTGTTGTGTTTGATTTGATTTGATTATGTGAGATGGTATAAACAAAATTTTGAGGAAAATGAAATATTATAGTAGCCATTGTTCATTTCATATTATTTGGTTTTGAAGTGCTGTAATGCTTTCATGCTTTTGAATGGCTTTATACTATATTGTTATGTTTGATATTATTGTGTGTGAAGGTATGATCAACTATGTCAAAGAAAAGAAACATTATGGTAACTACTGTTATGTCCAGCTGTCTTGTTGTGAAGTGCTGTGTTGCTTGCATTCCTCTGCTCTGATTTGCTTTGTTCTGTTCTCTTTTGTTTTATTCTCTTTAAAAAAATTTAAAAAATAAAATTCCTGTTATTATATATTCCTTTATTTTTCCAATTTAGTCAACTTAAATTAATATCTTTTCAAAGAAGAATACAGCATAAATGCATTTTGAACCTCAAAAAGAATATATATTGGTCTATAGATTACAAATGGAAATTTGCAAAGTATTGTTTTAATTTCTGTGAACTTTTGCTAAATTTTATAAAGGAAATAATTAAAGAGGAAAATATACCAAGTATTCCAATACAATTGAAAGAAAATGAAGTGAAAAAATCATTTGAAACATTTTTTTAGTCATATCAATTAGACTTCCACTTGTTATCTAATATTTTCATAACTGGGTGGAATACATGAGGTACCATTGCTGTTCCCCATGATCCCCAGTAGGTATACTTGACCCAGGTTATACATATTTTACAATTTTCTGAAAATTTGGGCATATATAAAACATGAAATATTTGTTTAACCTCTTTACTGCAGGAATAATCTGTTCTCTGTATTTTCTAGGATAATATCTCAGTCTGTTTTTCACTAAATGCACAATGAAATCTTCCAAAATTCAGGAAAGTAAACAATATTATTCTTAATTATGGTTGAAGCTAATAAAACATGAAGCAAATATATCTCTGCTTTACATGACAAAAGGAGAAGTCAGTCTGCCATGTGAAACTTTCCAGTGTTGATGTTAACCCTCTACTGTCTCCAAAATTTAAATGGCATAGTTAAGGGTCAGGAGTATTAATGCAATAATTTAGGACATGGATTCTGATATTCGTTCCTTTGAGTTTAAGTAACATCTGATGATTCCTTCATGTTTCATTTCTAGAAAGTTACTTGTACACTGGTTTTCTGATTCCAGTGCTGAGGTTACAGGCATGTGCCACCATGCCTGGCACCAAGACTCCTCTTTAAAAAAGATAAATTCATAGTTGTCTATTTCCTGTCCAAAGTTGACTTTGACTTGAATATATTTGTTAGATTTTCTCCCCCTTGAAATTCCCACTTTATCACATTTCAACACTGGTTGAATGTAACAAGTATCATCTTACCCCCAGGACATTCTTTAATCAGGGTTAAAATCATTCCATGGGGCAGAATTTATTATACTTGTTTGAGTTTGTGGATTAGAAATGGATACGAGAGTGTACAGCTACATTATTTGAGTGGACCTTGGTTTGGAATGGTATTAAAAGAATACGATTTTTACCTCAACAGCAATCTCACCTAAAAAGTAATAGTTCACTGAACTTGTTAACCATGAGTTTTACAAGAACTCCATCCTTTCCATAGAAAGATAAGCCCATAAGCCATTTACTGTTTTTTTAAGAAAATTCTCACAGATCAACTTACTGGAAACAATACTCCTCTGAAAAAGCAACTTACTCATTTAAAAACAAAAACAACAAAAAATCTTTTTGAGGCTGGCTTCATGATCTTCATCCAAATGTGCCCACCATTTTCAAACTATTTTGTTGTGAACTCGTTCTAATTCCAATCAGTCTGATGTCTCATGTGACGCAATTTAAATTATTCACCATCAAACTTAAAACCATCTGGGTTCTGACCTCCCCTTTCTGAAAGTACCTTATCATAGTCAGGTCGGGTTACTCCTGCCCATACACGCAGTTCCAGTAGATTTAGAGTCCTTCATTAGCCCTTGTTATTTCTACTATTATTATTACTCTGATTAATTTAGTATTTCTTCGTCATTTACTAGTGGGGGAAAATGTAAGAAAAAGCATCTGATCATACATTATATTTAACAAAAATCTGTATTTGTCTGTTTTATACATATACTAGAAAAGTTTGCACATGGATTTCTTTATAAATCATTTCATGAGTCTTTTTTTATTTACACATACTAACTTACTTTGCCTTTTTACCTTTAAATTGTACTATGTCTGTATTCAACTCAAATGAAATGAATGAGATGAGGTTAGTGTCTGATGTCTACAAGCTAGCATTGATTCCTGTATAAAAACAGCCCAACTTCTAAATGATTGGCCTCTAAGCAACTGTGAAACATTCTGAAAGAGTTCAAGGGCCCCAAATCTCAGTGTTCTTCTTATCTCTGAAGTGTGTATACATTCTAACATATACAGTTCCTGTGAAAATAAAAATATGCATGGAGAATAGAGCTTGCTATGTAGACTTTGGCACATCATAGGTGTGCAATGATGATCTTCGTTACTTTGTGATGTTCCTATCAGTACATCAGATAATGTAGCAAAAGCTCCTAGTAGGAACTTTTTAGAGGATCTGCTAATCTTGTTATTTATATTAATGTCATTTGGGAGTAATGTAGATCACCAACTTCCATATCAATTGAACAAACTGCAGAAGTTAGTTCTTCAAAATATTCCACAATAATCCAATGGCACATCTTCAGCGAGGGAAACTCAGTCCCATATTTTAAAATGACAAATAAAAAGGACTGAGGATTTGTTTGCATGTGTAGCCTGATTATTGCTCTGAAGATAATCACTGAGTGTGTATTTTCTGAATCTATCTAATGGAATTAAGTGTAAGACTGATCTTTTTCTATCAATAATAGGTAGTCTCTAAGAAAGTTTGGTTTTAAAAATGCCCTCCATGCCCACAAATTCAAAATGCTGTTTTACATATGCACATTGAGTGATTACTGCATCTTGAATATGAAGTACGCATGCTTTAAAACAAATTTTTCACTTTAGAGATAATTGGCTGAAGTGAGCGTTCAATAAAATGATAAGGTTACTCAACATCCTAGTACGTCTTGGATTGATAAATGATATTGTGTTCTTCCTTACCCCTATAGATAAGGCAGTTTAAGTAATTCTATAACTGAAGTTCCATCTTTCTATTTATACAAAGCTATACCTGTCTCCTTGTTTTTAAGCAACATTGTATTGTGAATATTTAAGATATTCAATGTGATGTTATAAGGTATATTTACATCTATATCTGTATCTTCCACTATAGTGAAGCTAAACAAATCAAGTATCACAATATCATTTCATCTAAGTACTCAGATTTTATTTTTATCATAAAAGCAGCAAACATCTATTAATTCAGCATTAATCCTATATATAGTACCATTTTTCATTTTGTACTATAAAAATCTAGAATTTTGTCTTACATATTTTCTGTTCTCTACCTTCTGACCTATATGTCTTCTTTTCCTCCCTCTACCCCAAAAGCTATTTTTCACCTCTGTATTATGTATTTGATACTTTGTTTCCACATATAAATGAAATCACCTAATAATTTTCCTTAATGTCTAGTTTATTTCATTACTAGCAAAATGTTTTTCAGCCTCATTCAGATTGTAGCAAATGACATAATCTCATTAAGTTATAGAGCAAATAATATTCCTTTTCATGTTTGTACCAGATTTTCTCTATCAAATGACAGCTGTTGTCTTCATAGTGTCAGTACGATAGAATAATATTGCCGTAGATATGGGAATACAGTTATCTTTCTGAGTTGATAGTTTCACTTCCTTTAGGTAAATGTCAAAAAGAAGGGTTATTGAGTTATATGATTATTTAATTTTAAGTTCTTTAGAAACTCCATTCTGTGTTTCATAATGATTATACCTGTCTACATTTCTAGCAGTGTACAAAAGTTCCCTTTATTCCATACATTTTTGTCTTTTTGATGTTGACCTTTTTTTAGTCGGAGTTAGGAGATATCTTCTAATGTTTTTGGCATTCAGTTCATTGATGATGATTGATATTAGGAAAACTGAAAAATTTACTCTCTTGTCAACAGAGGTGTTATAGATTAAAAACTGATGGTCAATTTAATGCCAGCTGATTTAAATCAGCATGGTGCTGAGCATAGATGTTCCACCTGAGGAAAGTTGCCAGCATAAATAGAGATTTGGTGAAGAAGCTAAGCATTGTGGTTTCTCCAAGTGCTGCTGTTTGAGCCGTTGGTTCTCATAGAGAAGCTCTGGTCCTTACATCGAGCTTCACTTCCTGGCTCCAGAGGGGAAGATGTGTGCCACTTAGTCTCCAGGACAAACTCGTCATGCTGACTTCTTGGCATGCACTTGACTTTGCTTATCCGCTTATCATCAGAGGAGCTCAGGGCCTCCATGTTGCTGAAGGTGGCTGTTGTGCTTTTCAGGACATCCCTGGTCTTTGTTTTGAGTGTGCCTTCTCAGCTCCAGCATAGAACCCTCAACCTACCAGCACAGCTCCTTCATCCTGCTGGCATGGACTTTCTGGCTTCCACCGCTGATCTTTGGGCCTTCCCAGCACGGATCCATAGAACAGACTGGTATGAGTTTTTTGTGGGCTCTAGATCTCCAATTGGACTCTGGGAGGCATTGTCATGAGCTCTGGGTTTTCGTCTGGACTCACTTAGGACATTGCTGTGGGATTCAGGCCCTTGGCTGAATATTCTGTGTCTTTGGTGTTGTGGATAGATTTCCTGCACTTTCTTATGATAACTCTGGGTGACTCTCAAAAATAATATTATAAATTTCATGTCCTGATTCCAATTGCTCTCCTCATAACTCCTAACTACAACAAGAGCTAAGAAAATTTCCACATGCAAAAGTATTAAATTAGGCTCTTATCTTATAGCACATATAAGCAAAAGTCCCTAGACATGGGAGTTGGTGGTGGTAATGATTGATGGTAATGATGATGTTGTAGATATCATACTAGAAGCACAAGCAACAAGAACAAAAATAAATAATAAATAATAAATAATAAATAAATGGGATACACTCAAATTGACAAATTTTCACATAGAAAAGAAAACAATAAAATGAAGTGATAGTTTACAGATTGCAAAATTTATTTGAAACCATATATCTGATAAGGTTCTAATATCCAAAATTTATGGAGAACTTGTACAGCTTAATAGTGGAATGACAACTTTATTAAAAATGGGCAGTTTTAAAAAGGATAGCTTCAAAGAGGACATAAAAATAGTCAATAATTATATATGTCTCTTTATGTAACAATATTTAATGTGTAACCTACTTTGATGCCTTTAAAAGGGTATTATTATATTAAAACCAGAAATTGGGTTTTGGTTTTTTTTTTTTTGAGCTTTTGCATTTTGGGCTTACTCATAATGGGACCCTGTGTTGCAAATGACTTTCTCTGGAAGTCTGCTTGAATTATTCTGCCAATGGTTTTAACGTTTGCTCATAAAATAAATTCTGTACATGATTACCTTAGAATTAATCTACTTCAGAAAATGCCGAAATTACCATAATAAGTTCATCTCCAAATTTTAAGTATGATTAATGTTGTTTCCATTTCTTAGCTTAACTGGGGCTTTCTAACATTGAGTATTTTTGAGGACTTTAGATGATAATTGAAAGTTTACAGAAATGAAGTTAATTCTTTAAAATCATTGTATAATGTTGTTCAATATTAAATTGTTTTCTTATTGAGGAACACAATGACTGTTTTCCATCATTCACTAAAAGAATTCTGCTAGGAATACTTTTATATTTAGCACAATTTAAATAAATACAAACATTTATATAATATATAAAATTGGACTTTTAAAGTAAAGGATATAAAGGTATAAAATTGTGTTAAAATGTCAATTTGCCCTTCTAAAAGGACAGATTTCTAATTTTTCATCAATCATGTGCAAAAATATAAAGTTCATAAAATATATGTAGGCAGTTTCTTGTTTTATAACTTTCACTTTTGTGTGCTATGAAAGAAACCTTTCTCTATAATTTTCTACAATATACACTGCACATGGAGGAAAAGTTTTACATGTTAGGATGCTAATAAAGATCATTACATTCTCTGTTTATTTCTCAATCAGTGGATGTAGACTTTTAAAAAACTATTTGACATTACTTTTCATTAATTCAATCAGGTCTGTTCCCTATTCATTCCTGTTAAACAGTGAGTACATCACAAATTCTGCAAATCTGTTACCTGTTTTTCAAAAATTTTGAATAAGCAAATGAAGGAGTTGTTTCCTTTTTCAGCGGTTTAGATATCCTAGTAATGTGAACACAATAAATGAACTTGATGCAATAATAATAATAAATGGAAGAAGGCATAAGAAAATCATCTGTGAAAATAAATTATTAAGCCAACTTTTATAAAAAAATAAAAATGTATAAATATTAATTAAAATTGTAACATGCTTTTTATTTCTGCTTATCACATGTCTTATAGAACCAACCCAGATAATTGTCATCATGGAAACACAGGACAGATTAAGTCCTCAGACAGTTTATTTTCAAATTGCTGCTATATCAATGATGTTACTTGAAAATGGAGAAACAATAGCTATGAAAGGGATTTTTCCAAAGTGAGAGCTTAAAACTGAAGAACAATTATATATAAAATGTTAATAATACACAAGCAAAATTCAAAAGCAAACTTGGCATGATAAGCAGCAGCTTCTGTTAGAGAGAGAACTGGCAGCTAGTCACAACAAGCCAGATCCAGAGGATCCTAAAGGTCTTGTTTCTATTTGTTTTTCCAGATACATGCGTGAGCTAATCAAGCTTGTGATAACTTTATTTAAAGGAATTGGTAGAAGAACAAAATTGATATTATTTTACTTCCTAAATTTCATCGTCACTATAAAACCCCTAGTTTAAATTGATAAAATTTGTTGCTTATTCATTGTTTGCAATAAATTAAATGAAAACATAAATAAATAATTTTTAATATATATTCTTGATTATTTCTAATGACCTTTTATTTCCATTAAGAACATTAACTCTGATTTTTTAAAAACATTTAAAAGGTAATTTCTTATTATGTCATATTTCATTTAGTCTCATTCCTGTTAATCTCATTCTCATTCCTGGAATGCATATAAGAATAATGAGGATTCTATGAGATGCATTAGAGAAAAATCCAGTAATTCAATATTGGATATGAAATATTTGGTATCAGGCATTATGGAAACTATATCCTGCAAAATGAAGTTAAGAATTTTACAAAAAGTCTCGCACAAAGTCATTTAAGAATGAGCCATGCATCTGTCTCTTACATATCAAATAAATATAATAGTTTATTTTAAAAATGTGAATGTAGTATGGGTTAGATCTCGAAATTTTCTCATGTATTCAGAGGTCAGACTTTTTAAAGGTGACTGGATCATACAAACATTATGTTCATCAGTCACTAATTCAGTTAGAATTCCTAGGTGAAAGTGCTGTTAGGATATGGGGCCTGGTCTAAGAGGGGCATCACCCAAAAGGACTTGCCAGTGATTTCTTCTCTAGCTCCTTCCCTCACTTCCTGCTTCCTGGCTGTGATAACCTGAGCAACTTTCCTCCACCGACTCTTCCTCCATTCCCTCATGTCCTGGAATCAGCTGAGTAAGGACTGAGTCCTCTAAAATCTATGAGCCACAATAAATCTGTCCTCCTTGAAGTTGTATTTGTTATTTTTGGCTTAATTGACTAAAACAGATAAGAATATTAATTTTGCAACACACACACACACACAGACTCCCCACACATAACTAAAACTGAATCATTTGACATCCAAAAAGACATAGGGTCTTTCTTAGTCCAAATATCTCAACATTATACTCATATATCCATACCGACAACTTGGCATTAATGAACTTGTCTTTGAAATCAGAATAGTGCAACTTTGAACTTTAAATTTTTGTTAAAAATGTTAAAAAATTATAGACTTTTAAGAAACTATATAAAATTATTATTTTGGTATTTACATCATATCAGAGAAAAAAGACTGGTGAATTAGTTGTCAATAAACTTAAAGCTTCATTTTTCAGTTTGAATGTGTCACTACTGAAAAGTAATACTGAGGACTCAATGGTTTTCTTGGTGGATTTTAAAACAACTTAAATATTGTATATTATTCAAATACATTTATCACCTGCTCAATGTTTTTCATCAAAAAAAGCCACCTGTTACCTAGGTTTTAATGTAAACATAGTTACTGTTAATGACAAAAGCCTATAGAGTAGGGGCTACTGTGACCACAAAGCCACAGATTGATGACCCACTGGACTGCAGACCTGATTTTGCAGTACTTTTCCTCTGGTTGGGTTTGTTCTTACACTTGGACAAAGCCACGGATTTACATGTGAAATGCTTAGCAGTTGGATTTGCCAGGTATCACTGACAACAGATATAAATGGCAATCCTCTCAGAATACTACCACTTTTTCAGCCAAAGAAAACACATATGCCATAAAATAGCAGATTGCCTCTCAGAAGCCACATTATCTGCTCAATTGACAAAGGAATAACACTGCATTGAAATGCACAAACAAAGGTTCAAACAAAGGATCTATATAAATAACTGTGGCAAGAAGTCACTATATTAGTGGGATGTAGGATTAATATGTAATACCTTTACAGGAGACATCACCTTGTTTTATCAAGAGAAAATATCTGTCAAATTGGGGCTCCAGTAACGTGGCAGCTGCTAGTTTCATCTTCTCTTCTGCTTGTCGTTATTGTGGTTGTAAGAAAGGCCACTCAATCCAATCATGGCTAAATAATTCAAATAAAAACAATCACAGTTCTGAGAAATTAAATATGGAACAGATCTTGTTTTCTGGTCAATGTTTACAGAAAACAAATATTTGGCTGGTACTTCTCAGAGAAAAATAAAATCAAAGCAAACAAACAATAAAATCCTCAAGAAAAGCTAATTGGCTGGTACTCAGGAACACAGAGAGAGAAAATGATAGAACAATGGTACTGTTTTCTGACTCCTAATGAATTAATTAATGCTCCCATCCACAATAAAACAGGTATTTCATTTTTCTAATTACTACCAAGTCAACCAAAATTTAAATATTGCAAATTGTTTTACCTATTAATTCCAAGTGATTATATATTGGAACAGTTCTTTAGCAAAAAAAAAGCAAGTTATATATTTAGAGCTAAAAACCAGAATATCTAAGGCAAAACTGGTATTTTTGTCAAGTGATTGAGAGGACTCAAAATTATGGCTAAATTGCAAATGTAGCCAGTATAATCTTTCCATGAATAGACCTTACCCATGTTAAAAATTTACACAATCTTTTGAATGCTATTTCCAGATTTATCTTTAGTATAACAGATACAACTTATTTCATGTAAAATGCACAGACTAACATTACAGAAACTAATATATTGCATAATTAATTTTAGAAAAGTCATAATCAATTTTACTCTTTGTATTTACCCAGGTGCTTATTAAAATATGTTTTAATATGAATTAGGTGGCCAACTAGAAAAAGTTTGTGTGTCTTAATATAAAAACCAGGTGTCAATATAATGCAGAAAAATGAAAATTCAATACCTCTCAAGGCAAGACTAGGAAAAAAAGCTTTTATTACATCAACAATAGGAATTAATTTTATCTCCTCAGGTTGTCATGAAGATTCAGTGTATAAGTACATATTGAAATCAAGTCCTGAAAAGACTCTTTACAAATCATTGTTTTGTTACATGCTTTATAGTCATTCACTAATGTATATGTTTTTGTATAATATATAGATATTATATGTTAACAAAAATTCCATATACTTAGAGAAAAATGTGAAAATTCAAGACTAAGTTTTAAGCTCTATCAAGAAAATGGAGATACTAAAACAAAAATTTGAGATGTCTTTTTCTAGTTGAACGAATAATTTGGTGCAGTAAAATTAGTTGAATGCATTACCATAAATAAACCACTTATTTTGTCTAATTATAAACTTCTGTATTGAAACGTCTGCATTCCTACAGGAAAAAAACCATATCTATCTATCTATCTATCTATCTATCTATCTATCTATCTATCTATCATCTATCTATCTATCTATCTATCTATCTATCTATCTATCTATCTATCATATATATATAGGAGATATATATATAATCTCCTAAACTAGTCAAACATTCTCTCTCCTTTGTCAGTAATATTTCTTGCTGAAGATCAATAGATTTAGATTTGCTTTGTGACACACCTATCTTGCTTGGTTTTAGCTTTTGTCACTTTTCTCTTAGGTTCAACAGCATTTAAGTTTTCAGCATAAAGTTCACTTGCAGCTGTGAAGCAGTCCCTGGCCTTGTCTTCCTTCTGCCTGCCGAAGCTGGGCCCAAACAGCCACGCGGCCCCTCCAGAGTGCTCAGAACAGCATTTCTCTAATTGCATCGATGTCTCCATGGGTTGAAAACAAGTTAAAACAGAAAGTAGAAGCATAGGACGCTTCTGAATGATTGTGATGATGGTGGTGGTGATAATAACAATGAGAAATAGTGACTGTAGAAAAGTGTGATGTTACTTTTGGGAGTGATTAAAATGTCTTATTCTGTGTCCAGGACAGCACCAACACAGGTGTATGCACTTGCCAAAACTTATAAAACTAAACGTTTAATTTCTCGTGCTTTGTTTTGTGCAAATTTTACCTCATTATACTCATTTAGAGTACAAAACATGTTGTGTGTAAAGAAAATAAATTGTGATGATTTGGAAATATGTGATTTGTACCATAATTGTTATTTTTTAATGTTTTTAAAGGCTTTAATTTGTATAGCATTTTTACATTCACAGCAACACTGAGAGAAAGGTGCAGAGATCATCTTTGTACTCCGCACCCTCACACGTGCATAAATTTCTCTATTACCAAAGTAGGATACTTCTGCAGTTTAGGAACCTGCAAAGGGATAGCAAAGTAACCCCAAGACCAAAGTTTACTCTAGGTATTGCACAGTCAGTGGCTTCAGATAAATGTATAATGGTAGGCCTCATTCATCCAGTATCATAAAGGTAATTTCAATGCCCTAAAAATGCTCAGGCTTAGCTGATTCATAGCCATTTTCCCAATTCCCAGGAATCACTGATTTCATTCTTTTAACAGTTTGCTTTCTCAGAATGTAAGATCACTGAAACTTTTCAGTATATAGCCTTTTCAGGTTGACTTCCATTCCTTAAAAGTATACATTAAATCTTCTCTCTTGTCTTTTCATGGCTTAAAATAACATTTGCATTTGGTACTGTATAATATTTCATGGTCTTAATGGATGTACCAGTTATTTAATAATTCATTCACCTGTTTTTTTTCTAAGTTTTGTAAATTGTGAGTTCAGTTACCATGGATTTGTGTGCACATGTACATTTTTTGTGAACATAAATTTTTAACTCTTTTTGTGAGCACCAAAAAATTGTTGAACAGTGAATGAACTATTTTGTATTTCTATTAGCAACAAATATTAGCTTCTTGTAATAACATGCATGCTGTGGTTTATGTATAAAATGTCCCTCAAAGATTTATATGTTTGGTAGGTAATTGGATCATTGCAGCACTATCATTGCAAATTCAGAAGAGGCATATCATTGAAGGTATGACATGAAAGGCTATTCTCTTGTCCCTAACTTTCTGTCCCTATCTCCCTCCCTCTGCTTCCTGGCTGCCCTAAAGTTAGCAGCTTTTGTCCAATATGTCCCTTCGCCATGCCATTAATATCTTGGAGCATAAATCCATGGACTGAATCAGCTGAAATTATAAACCAAAATAATACTCATCTTTAAGAGGCAGATATCTGGTATTCTCTCTCAGTAATGCGTAGCTAGTACAGAGGATCATCCTCTTACATGGTTATCTTACGTTTGTGTATTTTCTTTCTTGTGGCTCAACTTTTGAGTTTTTTTTTTATTTAAAGAGAAAAACAAGCATGTAAAGGGTAGAGATAATACAGAATTTCAGAAAAATATAAACAATAAAAAATCACTAGTTGATAAATTACATATTGTCCTCTTAGAAATAGTTGTTCAAGTTACAAAATTAAAGCATACAAAGTAGATAGTCAAACAGTGAGAGTGTAAACAGCTACGCATACATGAGTCTCTACATGTATTTCTATCCTTGCTGTATTAGAGGGGAAAAACAAAACTTAGCAAGACAAAACAAAACAAAGTCCTATAAAGACATGAAACCAAAAAGTCACACAAATCACAGTACAAGGTGATCTACAATGATTACTGTGTTGTTTCTTATTATCTTCAATAGAATTGTCTATATCATCAGGCATAAATGAATATAGCAGTATAATTAAATATAGCAGTACATAACAATATTAGTAAAAATAAAGCATTGTAGACAGGTAATAATCAAACCAGAGTGGATATTCTAGTGAATCTTGTCATCTTAAGTGCAGTTGCCTATACTCTCAGACTTGATACTATCAATCATAACAGCTTTGAATAAAATCTATCAATACAAAACAGTGATCCAACAAACCAGATTCGATTAAGATCAGTCACGGTAAAACAGTGTAGGTTTTACAGAGCTTTAGATTAAGTTAATAGGAAATTAAGGATGATTACCGTACTATATCCTTTTATTTTTGGGATTACTGTCTGTACCCTCAAATCTAGTACAGGTAGAATGACTGGAACAGAATATAATACATCTAAGCAGAGTAGTGTGAGTAATGTGGGTTTTTAAATCCTGGTGCACTATAAACAATATAGTGTATCAAGGCCATCTATATTAGAGATTCTAGTTATCCTTCTCTGCCTCATTTCTGCCATGCTATTTTTCTGCCTGTTTGTCTAGTTTTCTCTTTCATTCTACTGCCTGTCCCACTCATTGAGGCCTTTCTGCCACTGTTCCTAAAATCCTGGTATTTTTTTCTCTCTCTCTAGAATGTCCTTCAGTATTCTCTGTAGGGTTGGATTGGTGGTCACAAACTCCCCCAGTTCCTCTTTGTCATGGAAGCATCTTGTTTCTCCATTAATTTCTAGTGACAGTTTTTCAGGGTACATCAATCTGGGCTGGAAGTTATTTTCTTATAGGGCTTGGAATACTTTGCTCCAAGCTCTTCTTGATCTGATGGTCTGTGTCAAGAAGTCAGCTGTGATTCTGATGGGCTTACCTTTATAGGTAATCTGTTTCTTTTCTTTGATGGCTTTTAACATTCTGTTTTTATATTGAATTTCTGGTACCTTGATTATTATATGTCTGGGTGTAGATCTGTTTTGGTTGTAGGTGGCTGGAGTTCTGTATTCCTCACATAACCGAATGTCATTTTCTTTTCCCATGCTTGGGAAGTTTTCGTTAATTATTTCCGTGAATAGCCTTTGTAATTTGCCTGTGTGTATTCCTGCTTCTTCATTCACATTTCTTATTCTTAAATTTTGGATTCTCTTGTCATCTTCTAGCCTTTGTATTGTTCCTGCCTGTTTCCTTGTTATTTTTAAGAGATCTTTCCTTTCATGATCACACATTGCAAACTTGTCTTCAAGTTTTGATAGTCTATCCTTAGTTCCTTTTAAGGAGTTTTTCCAGTTTTCAATGGAGTTTTTAATTTCCTGGTAGTCTCTTTGAATCTGCTTCATGTATTCTATATTTTCTTTATATTCTTTTTCAAATGTTTCTCTCCTTTTTTTGTTATTCCTCCCTTCTTCTATCTGTATCTTCCTGTGAGATGCTCTCTGAGAGCATTTCTTTTATTACTCTACTCATATCTTGCTTTACCTGATTTAATATTTCAGTTTTGAGCTCATCTACAAGGTCCAGAAGATATCTTTTAATGTCCATTGAAGCCATGTCTGCTGTTGCATGTTTGCTGCCCTCAGTCTCCCTTGTTCTTCCCTTTCCTGGATCAGGGCTCTCAGGGTTCTAGGCTGGGGGCCTCCTCCTGCCTCTCTCTCCTGTCATGGTCCTGGCTTCCTCCACATAGGTTACAGTGCAGGTCCAAGCCCTCTTCCCTGTTGGCCACGTTTCTTCTGAAGCACACTGGTGAGGGACCTCTGCCCTCTCCTCACTGCTCTTGTCACTGAGGTACGAGCAGTGGCTGCCTATACCTGCCCCTCCCCACTGGGCCAACCAAACTGCAGAGACTTTCCCCTGGTTAGTGCTTTCTAGGCACAGGGAATCAATTTGGGATGGCTTACTGGGTCCTGGCCAGGGGCCCAGCCCAGTCCAAGCAAATCCCACGAATCTGCTCTGGGGAGGGAGGAACCAACTGAAGTCACTGTCACTCCCAGTTCAGGCTCCTCTTGTCAGATTCCAACATATCACCCATTTGGTTGCGCCCTTCCTGTGGGAGTGGTCTCAGTCCCAGCACTGACTATGGATTAATGAAGGTCCCTTTGCCAGTTCCGCTCTCTGTTGAGCTCACCAACCCCTGACTTCAGCACTGCTGTGCTTCCTGTGAACGGCAGCGGGAATGAGTTTGGGTGGCTGTGCCGGCTGCCGCAGATTCAGGCAGTTGCAAACTTGGCAGGTTGCCACGAACGAAAACACTGTGTCCTGTAATTTTTAGCTGTTTCAGTTGTAATCCTGATGTATTTGATGAGCTTTTTTACATTTTAATTTCTTCCTGTGTCAAGAGGATCCATCTCCCTCTGTCTGGGTCTCTCCAGGGTGTTTTATTCTGGTGTATGAGTTGTTTCTCACAGGAAGCTCTGTATTTTGTTGCTCACTGATTGGCCATCTTGTCTTCTTCCTTGAGTTTTTTTTTTTTTTTGAGTTCTTTATATTTTATTGGATAAAAGTCTTTCATTAACTGTGCTTTTGGAAAATACATTCTTCCAGTTGCTGCCTCATCTTTTCACTCTCACATAAATTCCTTCAGTAGAGAAGTTTTTAATAAACATGTAGACTGGCCTATTAATTATCATTTTATTTATCATGCCTATCATATTGTATCTGAAAAGAAATCCCCATACAAGTCATATAACTCTTTCCCTGCATCTGTTTTTTTCAATAAAAACAATTATTTTAAAGATAAGTATGAATAACATGTATAGTATAATTTCCCACCCTCTTTCCAGCAATGTTACTTCCAGCCTATGAAGTATATGTAGTACACATACTTTTATTGTATTATAAAATCAAATGATAATTTGTCTTTTCAAATGGCAAGTATAAAATATTCCTACGACTAAGGAGCATATATTTGTATCTACTTTACATAGTTCAAGGACTGTTTGCACTATAATCATGTACTATGTTGAAATTGCTTTTTTTGTCTGCAGTATTTTCTAATTACCTCATAAAGATTCCACTTTTCCTATAAATATATTTCTACAGGCAGTACCAAGGAAATCAAAAATGGGTCAAGATATCAAGTAATCACATTAATACTTCAAGAAGCAACAAGCAAAATATGAAGTAGTTGTAAAGTTATGTCATGGAAGGTTTTCCTGCTGTGCTCTCTCAGTGTCTGCTGAGACTACTTTGATTCTGAACTGTGAGTTATTTCAGCTACATTTGAACACTTGAATGTCCTTGTAAGAAATAGAATCTTATACATACTTAGAAAGCTAAATTATTTTTATAAGGAGGTAACTAATTTAGTACAATTTAATTCCTAATATACTGTTATATTTTAAAACAAGTTTTCAGTATATGTGCTTCCAAGTGAGCACTTAAATTGTATTTTCAAAACTTAGCTGCATTGTTTCTTTTGTTCTACTCACTTATATTCAGTCACTTTGCTGTAATTTGTACATACTAAGCTTTTTCACCTTTAGTCTGACATTTAAATTTCTCTCTGTCTGAAATGTTCATCTGACAGATTGCTCCATGGCTTTGAGTCTCACTTATTTCCTGTGTCCACACATGTATAATTTTCTACACAAAACCTATTTTTTCTGTTTGGTCTAAAATAGCTCTCTAGCCATTCTCTGTTTTTACTCTTTCTCACTTCTGTGTTTTCTTTGTTTCATTTCTTTTTTATACTAGGTCTTGCTATGCCATGTAGACTGGTATTGATCTCACTATGTAGCCCATGCTGGCCTTGACTCTACAGGGACCTTCCTGCCCCAGCCTCTCAAGTGCTAGGATTACAGACATGTTCAACCATGCCCAGCTCCACTTTTTAAAATAATATATATTGTAGCTTGATATATTTCATATTCATTTGTTCACTCAAAACTGGTCTTTATAAACCTTAAGTATCAGTGAAACATGGTACTCAACTAAGAGAGGGTACTTGGCTGAGCAGTTACAGAGCGTGGCTTGTATGTGAGAATGTTCTATCCCAATCTCCCATCAATACTGGACATATGTGCAAACATTTGCCATAGCAGAAATTATTTCATTATAGAATTTTTGGTTATAGAATTTGATATAAAAGGAATAATGCATTATTTAGAGTGCCATGTTTATGGCACATATTTACTCTATGGTACTACATGTTTTAATTAAAGACATCTGGAAAAGTAAATGTTAAAAATTTAAAAATCTGTTACTATTTTAGTGAACTATAAACTCATTTACTAATGCAAATTAAGAGTAAACTGTGATTTTAAAAATTCTTATTGTAATATTATAGTCACTGTGTTTTTTCTTTGTATGAAACTCAAATTTGAAATCTACTTTAAAAGAATAATCTGAAAAGTTGCTCTAAATTAGTTTTAAGTTAATCTTTATTTTTAAATTCTTTCTTAATTTTTATATTAGATTAATCATTATGTTAGTAGAAAACATGGAACTTCAACACTATCTTGTTAAATTTTTAAACACACAAGTATATATGCTGATGTATGATTGACACAGAGACAGATAATTTGGTATAAGCACTGAAAATTAAAGTATTTAAACAAAAAAAAATCACAATGTATGGCAGAATCATGAAGAAATCTATAATGTGGTATTCTTATGTAATTCAATTATCTATTCAATTATCTTTGCATTTTTAATGCATTCTTCACTTGATCTTGCTTCTTTGTCATAAAATTTTCACAGAAAAAGTCTAGACACCAAAAATCCCCTGAAACAAAGTACTTTGCCTATATGTACAGGAAAAAAGAAAGATACTGTCCCCAAATTATATTAATAGTATACTAGAGTCAGTATTTATTTTGTTAGTTTATTAGAAAATGTTGCATTCCAATTAGTAGATATGGAGAATGTTGAAATTAGAGTAAGATAATTGTGCTTGAGTAAAATCTTATATAAAAGAAAGCACAGTAACTGTTTCACTTCTGAAGTGAATTTTGGGGATTTTTCAGACAAATTTAGCTATCAAAAGCATGGACAATAGATCTAACTGAAATAATTTATTTGTCCTAGGAACCATCATTATGGTGAGAAAATTGAAATAAATTTTAGAAGGAAATACGAATTTTAATATGGAAACAATTTGTCAAAATCATCAAAATTATTTTAGTTTCTTACTCAAGACAGATACAGCTGGGGATTTAGCTCAGTGGCATACGCACCTGTCTGGCAAGCACTAGGTCATGAGTTTGATCCCCAGTACCAAAAAAAGAAAATAATAATAAGACTGAAATACATAAAAATTTTGTTATGAGGTTTTTTTAGTCAGTGAACTTAGTTCATACCAAAAATCACAGATTGGATTCCAGTTCCTCAGTGTTTTCAAATAATGTTAGATTTCAAAGATTGAAACCTAATTCTAGGTTGAAGATCTACTCAGGCTAATTTTTTAATAAGCAATAGGATGGCTTTGCACATTAGTATCATCCTTTTACATTTAACTCATTGTTGCACACTTGAACAAAAGAGTGCTGGCTGGGAGATCAAGAGCAGTTCCCAGTGTTGGTTGCTAGCATCTTTGGGACCAAGAAGGAGTCAAACAAAAGGAAAAATGCACACTGCTCTGTACATTTTGCCCTGTACTTTTACATGATTAATTTCTCAGCACAATAAAATACTTAACAACCAATGAAAAATAAGGTATTAAAATATACAGTATTATTTTAAGTTTAAATATTAGACACAGGAGATATAATTTATTTTCCTATGTTTGATAAAAGTGAATGCTTCAAAAAGATTTTCAATCAATTCTCTTACCTCATTTTTGATTGAGAATATTGTTTTTTGAAACTCTCACCTGATTAAAATCATAACTAGCTCTTTTTAACTTGAAAATGTTAATTTTGCTTTAAGATTTTGATGAACCTCTCTTCAGTGGAATTTTTTTGCACTACTTTTAAAATGTTTAAATTACTGCATTGAAATTTGATCTTTATTGAGTTTTACTGAAATATCTTAATTCCTCCCCCCTCAACACCTTCTTACATCACTCTAATCCCAGACCTAATGATTTACAAAGCTTTGAAAGAGCATTGTGAATATCTAGTGTCAGGGGAAGAGCACAGAAATGAAAGGAATGGAAAGACTCACACCTTAAACAAAGTATCTTTGTAGACCATAGAAGCACAAGACCCGGGTGAATGTAAAAAGAGGTAAAATGCAGGGTAAAATGGGGCTCGGAAGAGCAGGTGCCCCATCACGCGGATAGGGGAAGATAATACTAAGGATTCTTCCGGCTCTGAGGTAAGAGAGGTATAAAAGGAGAAAACAAAGGTAAAGAGGTTATGAAAGTATTTTTTTCTGGAGGTAAAGCTGAATTGTAGTAAATGCGATGCATTTTCTGTTAAACATGTTGGTGTCTGGTAAGTCTCCTCATTAGACAGTGCAAGGAGCAACCTTAGCTTCTCAAGTTTCTCATTAAAACACAGTAAAGGCTCGTAGAAGAGCAACATAGTAACCCACTACAACTTTCTTAACTCAGAAGTGTGTTTCAGTGAGTGAGATGGAACTTTACTAGTGCTAAAAAGGGGAAAAAGAAGCTCTGGGAAACAAATTTTTCAGGGATTGAGATAATAAATGAGATTAATGAAAATTTAAGTTTGAGAAATTGGGGGTAAGTTTGATCAGAAGAAAGAAAGTACACCTTTTCCAAATACATACTTTTCCCTTTTCCCAGTTTACTGGTTCTATCCTCAAAAGGAGCTGTTTTAGTATGTTAGACAAAATTCTGAGGTCACTGCCCTGTATACAAATTTCAAGGGTCAAAATGGTGAAATTTTCCAGAGCGATTGACAGGAGAGCTTCCAGTGAATAGGAAAATGGATAGCTTGAAATTAAAACTTTGACAAAATAATTTGGAATAAGACATCCTGGATTTGGATTTGCAATAAGAATTTTAAATAAGACATCCTGGTTTTCAGTAGTTACTGAATCTTGTTACTTTGGGAATTTGGATGTTTTATTTCACTGCTGAAATCACTGCTTGCTCATTGGAAACTGGAGTAGTAATCCTGCCCATATTTAATGCGAGAAACATGAAAATGCTTTGTTTTTTCACGTAGGAAGATAATGTAATAAGTTTCCGTGTGTACTGACAATTATTTGTCAAATGCCTGCTAAGTGTTAGGATATAACAGTTCAAAAACAAGACAAAAATACTTTATCTTTTTGGCTTTTCTTTTCTGGGGAGTCTTAGCTAATTTAGCTAATAATACTGTTAATAACATCAAGCCTTGGAAGAATCAGAGAGCTGACTCTTTCATGGTTATTTCAGAAGCAGAAGAGCACCATTAATTCTAATTTCTATAAAGTAGATGAAGATATTTCATTTGCTACTTTTAAAATTTACCAAAAAAAATTTAAAAGGGAAATGAAAGATTTAAAAGGAAGCCATTTTCTGTAAAAATGCTTCACTTTGTAAAATGATCCTAAGTGGAGGTAGGCGTGTATAGATTAAGCATTCTGTCTACGGAAAACTAGTAAACATGTTTTAAGTTTGATGACGTTGATCATAATAGACCTTTACAATCCACATTTTAAAAATTCGCACTGATAAAAAGCTGAGTTCCCACAGATGAACAGGAAAGTGAAAGAGGAAAAATGTCACTCCCTTATTTACTGTAATAACAATTTCCTTTATGTGGAGTCAGACACAACAAATATAGATGAAACAAATTCTGAACTTTGGTGCAATTTTGTACCCTTAAAGAAATCAGATACCTTTTTGAATTTTAATTTTTCATCTGACAATCAAAAATTACATGCCTTTATATTATAATTGGATTTATTCATATCCTGAGCATTTATCTTTACTTTTTCTTCAAATGATGTTATAGGTTGATTCTTCTGTAGTTACACTACATAAACACAAGTATGTACTAAATCCCAATTATATTTAATTTTAAATATGCTCATATATAATTCTCCTATCAACTTTGGGAGTGAACTCATGATATTCTTAACCTATATTCTTCCCAAATCTTCAAAGAGAAACACTGTCCCACAAGTTCCAACTGTAAAAGCCATGCATTCATGTTGTAAAAAAGGACCTACCCCTCTCTTTTTTTTCTTATTCATGATTTTGAATGAAAAATACATTATATTGGTGACAAGGCTGAATCTACTGTTTCACTGACCATCTTTCTCCCTTCGCATCTTTGGTAACCTATAGTCTACTCTCAAATTCTGTGAGATCAACTTGTTTTTCTGTAATTTGGATTTACTTAGGGCTTACAAACTAGGCTACATACCCAACACTCTACAAAAAATTAATATAGCAAACAATGAAGTGGGTGATTTTCAAAGAAGTCAAAAAATAATAAAATGTGATTAAAATATCCAAAGAAACAACCAGCTGAGTAAAAAAAATGCTAACATAATCAATCAACTTCAAGAAGATGTATGTAGATGAATAAAGCACTCAATAAGATCTATTCTAAAGAAGAAATAAGTAAGTGGAATAATGAATTGAGAAAGAAATTACAGGACATAAAGTACTTCAGTAAAGAATTAGAAGATATAAAAAGAAATGAAGCAGAAATCCTGGAAATGAAAAACTCAATTTAGAGGTTTGACAATAATCATGATTTCTCAGAAAGTAGAGCAACAGACTTGAGGGTAACCATGATGAGACTGAACATTTACTCAGTGGTATTCAAAAAACAAAAGATTATCAGAAAAGCTTCTCTAAAAGAACAAACTGAAGTATAATTTGTATTGAAGAAAAGTTAAAGTTAAAATCTCAAGGTAAAAAATTTATTCACTGAAATTATTGCAGAAATCTAGCTGCAATCCTACTAAAACTCGGTGGATATGGAATAATACAAATCTTACAAATCCTAGACCCTCTAACAAACTATATAGCATACCCTTTTATTTTATTATCCCTATGAGGTATAATCATAACCAGCTCCATTTGCCTACGCCAAACAGACCTAAAATCTCTAATCGCCTACTCTTCTGTTAGCCATATAGCACTAGTTATTGCAGCCATCATAATTCAAACCCCTTTAAGTTTTATAGGAGCAACAGCCCTAATAATTGCCCACGGTTTAACCTCCTCTTTACTCTTTTGCCTTGCAAACTCTAACTACGAATGCATTCACAGCCGAACCATAATCCTAGCCCGAGGACTCCAAACTGTTCTTCCATTAATAATAATCTGATGACTACTATCAAGTCTAACCAACCTAGCTCTACCCCCAACAATCAATCTAATCGGAGAACTATATATTATCCTCTCAACTTTCTCTTGATGTAATCTAACAATTATTCTCACTGGCTTAAACATACTAATTACAGCCCTATATACACTATGCATGCTCATTACAACCCAACGGGGAAAAATACCATACCACATTACAAACCTCACCCCATCCTTCACCCGAGAAAACTCCTTAATAACACTCCACATCCTACCCCTAATCCTACTAATTATAAATCCCAAAATCATCCTAGGTAACTTGTACTGTAATTATAGTTTAACAAAAACATTAGATTGTGAATCTAACATTAGAAGATAAAACCTTCTTACTTACCCCAAAGAAAGCAAGCTGGAACTGCTAATTCCACACTTCATATTTAAAACTATGGCTTTCTTACTTTTATAGGATAGAAGTATTCCATTGGTCTTAGGAACCAAAAAATTGGTGCAACTCCAAATAAAAGTAATTAATCTATTTATCTCATCTTTCATTCTAACATTAACTACCCTCACAATCCCCATTTTCACTTCTACAACCAATATCCACAAAAAAATCCCATATCCTATATACGTTAAATCACTCACATCACTATCCTTCCTATTAAGCCTAATCCCCACTTCCATATTCCTAAACTCAAACCAAGAAGCAATAACTTCAACCTGAAACTGAATAGTCGTCCAAACAATCCACCTAAATATAAACTTCAAACTAGACTATTTCTCCATATTATTTATATCAGTGGCCCTATTTGTAACATGATCTATCATAGAATTCTCCTTATGATATATACACTCTGAACCACACATTGACAAATTCTTCAAATACTTACTTTTATTCTTAATTACTATAATAATTCTAGTTACAGCAAATAACCTATTCCAACTTTTTATTGGCTGGGAAGGAGCAGGTATTATATCTTTCCTTCTAATCGGGTGATGATATGGATGAACAGATGCAAACACGGCAGCCCTTCAAGCAGTACTGTACAACCGAATCGGAGACATTGGCTTCGTAATCTCCATTGCATGATTCATTACACATCTCAACTCATGAGAACTCCAACAACTATTTATTACACAAGACAAAATCCCCTCTCTACCGCTCATAGGACTACTACTAGCTGCTGCTGGAAAATCCGCCCAATTTGGACTCCACCCATGACTACCCTCAGCAATAGAAGGCCCTACACCAGTATCAGCACTACTCCACTCTAGCACAATAGTAGTAGCAGGAATCTTCCTACTCATCCGCTTCTCCCCCTTAATACAAAACAACCATCTAATTCAAACAAGCACATTATGCCTAGGAGCTATCACCACACTATTTACTGCTATTTGCGCCATCACACAAAATGATATCAAAAAAATCGTAGCATTTTCCACTTCCAGTCAACTAGGCCTAATAATAGTTACCATCGGAATCAATCAACCTTATCTAGCCTTCCTGCACATCTGTACACACACCTTTTTTAAAGCCATGCTCTTCATATGCTCCGGCTCAATCATTCACAACCTAAACAACGAACAAGACATTCGAAAAATAGGGGGGTTATTTAAAATCCTACCTATCACCACCTCCTCATTAATCATCGGCAGCCTAGCCCTAACAGGAATGCCCTTCCTCACAGGCTTCTACTCCAAAGACCTAATCATCGAAGCCACTACCACATCATACGTCAATGCTTGAGCTTTAGCCCTCACCCTCGTCGCAACATCCCTAACAGCTGTGTACAGCACTCGAATCCTATTCTTCGCCCTCCTAGCCACCCCACGGTACAACTTCTCACCCTCAGTCAATGAAAACAGCCCTATGCTAGTTAACTCAATCAGCCGTCTAGCAATAGGAAGCATTTTCGCAGGATTCCTTATTTCAAATACCATCCCACCAACAAGCATCTACCAAATAACTATACCCGGCTACCTAAAAATATCAGCCCTCACAGTAACAATCATCGGGTTCATAATTGCGATAGAACTTAGCTCAATAGCCTATAATCTAAAACCAAATTATCCAACAAAGACCTTTAACTTTTCTAATATATTAGGCTACTATCCAATTATTATACATCGATCGCTTCCATATAGTAATCTACTGATAAGCCAAAACCTATCATCAGCAATAATCGATTTAATTTGATTAGAAAAAACGGCTCCAAAAAGCATTTCCAGCCTACAAGTCTTAGCATCTGCCAAATCATCAAACCAAATAGGAATAATCAAACTCTACTTCCTATCTTTCCTAATTTCTATTACCCTAGCAACCATTGCAGTTATCTAGTTACCCCTAGATGAGGCTACACTTTTTTCTTGTGTGAAAAAATCAAGCATTTCATACCAAAATAATAAAAGAATAACAACAGCTAATATACTGTGTATCATTATCTTCAAAGTAGATACTCAGAATACAAAAGATAAACCAAAAATATTCTTTCAAAACAGAAAAACAAACAAATCATAAAAAAATCTGTTTTTAATAAACTAAGATAAGCTATTAGAATAAATGAAACCAACTAAAATATTTTTCAAACAATGGAATATGTAATTTGAGGAAATGTTTTAACATTTTTCTACTTCATATTTGTCTCTTTTCTCTTTTACAGTCTCTGGCTCTCAGTCTCTCTCATATATATATATATATATATATATATATATATATATATATATACTGTAAATGTATTTCTCATGAGAGGAACCACATTGTATGACTTATTTCACTTAATGGTATGTTCTCAGGTTGTGTTTATTTACCTACAGATGCCTTGAATTTGTCTTTTTTTATTAGACTAGGACTTTCTGAACAAAACTCCAGTAGTATGAGAAATAATAGCAAAAATCTGCAAATGGTGTCATAGCAAATTTTTAAAAACTTCTGTACATCTAAGGAGACAAATAACAGTGTAGTGACCACATGTTGAATGGGAAAAAATTTCCCAGCTATTCCACAGACATTAGATTAAAGAATATATATATATATATATATATATATATATATATATATATATATATTATTCAACCATAACAAATGAATTAGTGTCATTTCCACAAAATGGATTAATCTTGAAACCATAATATTAAATTAAACAAGTCAAACACAGAAAGTCAAATTAATATGGTTTCTCTTATAAAATAACTCAAAATATAAATGAAGAGTAAAATGAAGAGTAAAATAAATGAGAGACAGTGAGGGACAGAGAGGCAGAAGTTTTACATTTGAGGAAGTGGATCAGGGAAAGGGGTCAAGGAAAAATGAAGGGAAGAGAGGAGGCCAAAAGGCAGGAAAGAAAGGGAAAGTGATATAAAATTATCAAATTTTGTGGAATTGATATACCCCAATGCTTCAAAATGAATGTAAATATTATGCATCATGAAAGTCTAGTAACAGAAAAGAATAATAGATCATTTAAAGATAACTTGTTTTAACTAAAAGAGGAGTAGGAATAAAGCTAAAAAGTTTCAACTTCAGGCCAAGATATTTTTGGAGTATTATCTGCCTTGCAGTTATATGGGGCAAACTCTTGTTAAATGTCGTGGTTATTGAATAGAAGAGAGCAAACGTCATCTTGGAATAATGCCATTAGTTTCCCTGTGATTTTTTTTTAACTCATAGGATTCTATCAGTTTAATCAGCTTTAAAAGATGCCAGGTCTTCTGAGGCTGCTTCCAGACCTGAGAAAATTGTGGAGATTAATTGACACGGTCCGGTCCAGATCACTGAGTCTCACAATTACAATATGTTACAGAAACGTTCAGTGTTTCAGTGTTAGTGATCAAAATGATGATCACAATTTAGACCTCTCTCCTTCCACATTTCAACCTCTCAAGTTAAACCTGAAGATATTCCTTTGGTCTCAAGTTTGTGCGTATAAACATTTAGTGTAGGACATGGTGATCACGCCTGTAATTCCTGAACTCTGGAGGTTGAGACGAGAGGATTGTTGTGTATCCGATACCAGCCTTGGCTACAAAGTGAGCTTAAAGTCAGCCTGACCTGCATACTGAGACCCAGTCTCAAAAAGCCAAAAAAATTAAAAAATAAAATAAAATAAGAAATAATAAAGCAAGCAAACAAAATTTAGTATCATCAGAAATTTCCATGATAATATCAAGAGGACAATCATTCTTTCATACCATAGGATTGGAAATACACTATGTTACTTATTTGTCAAAAATTACATTGGTATCCCTGGTTTTGAGCAGTGTACATCTGGTAAAGTTAATGAAAGTGTGTAAGAATATATAAATCGATGGTCAAGGAATTCAGATGTAACCAAGAATAGAATGACACACAGAAAACAGACACTGAACTCGCAAAGAAAATTTTTAAATTTCTTAGCTCTTGTTCCTTAGTCCACCGAAGGAACACACCAATAAATATTTCGGTAGGATGAAAATTCCTATACTTTCAAGAGTAACAGGTAAGCTAGCAATCTCAGTAGTTCTCATGTTAAAAATTTAGAGCCATTTTAGAGACAACACAGAAGTGGAAAAAAAATAAACGTCATGATTAAGTGAGCACTTTAATTTTAATTTTTCACTCTACAAAAACCAAGAAGTCACAAATTATAGAGAAGTAAAGATTTAGATATTCCTGTAGTAGCTTTCAACATACTCAATTTGTTGGTTGGTCCCACCCATTACAGGAGCCAATCGACACATTGGATTTCTGAGCCTCGGGTTTCCTGAAGATCTCAGCATAAGGTTATTCTTCCAGGTAGATGTACTCAATGAGAAGAGCTCAGATGGATGAGGGAATTCTCTGATTTGAGCTTCAAGGTTTTTTTTTTTAGCAATTTATTCCATAGCCTTACAATAATTAAATTAAGGTTGCTATGACTAAATTAAGTCAATTAAATTGAAGTTTTCTATTTAATCACCTTGGTTTTCAAATTTAGTGCATATTAAAATTGTCAAAGGAGTGTTTTCAATGTATTTATGCAGATGCTTCTTTACTTCCTGAATGCCTGGAATAAATTAGACATATGTTTCTTAAGAAATCTCCACAGGAAATTTTTGCTTCTTAAAGTTTGAGAACCTTTGTTCTTGGGCATATAAACTAGATTTATTTTTCTGAACAGTGATATACAGTCACTCATTTCTATATATGTATCAATTCTTGATTCATAAAGACAGTGTTCATCAAAAATTCTGTCTGATACTTAGAAAATTTGATTTAAAATTCTCTATTTTAGTGTAAAAGTACTTCTCCAGAACCAACTACTTTATGGAAAAGTACTAAGATGATTGATTTTAGTAGATATTTTCACAAATCCATTCCAGATGTTTTACAAATAACCTGCAAGGTTAAAAAGTAATAACAGTGCATAAACCATGGATCAGTTTTATTTTGTTCTTCTATATCTACTAGTTTGTATGAGCTTTCTGGTTAGAAAGATAAAAATGTATTTCCTTAGCTGTTGAATGCTGATATCTAAAAGGTAAGCCATGTTGTAAGGACCTAATAAAACATACTTTTAATCTTATTTTAGGCCAATCATCTCACTACAAAATTAGAATTGCATAAATGATTCAGAAACTTTTAAATGATAATTTCTATTGTCACCATAATTTATTATTTATTATTAGTCTCATAATAATTTATTATTTGTCTATGACAACCCCATTTTTATAATAAATTTCACTGTCTTGAAAGATATCATTGAAATGATCCCTTCTTTTAACCAATGAATTGTTCAGGAAATAAGTGTTCATTATTATTTTAAATTTTATCTATTTTTATTTCTGCTTTTTATGGATAATTTTCCAAGTAAGTAGGTACCAAATTTAAAATCAGAAAGACTTTTGTTTGTTTGTTTGTTTGTTTGTTTTTCGGTACAAGGAATCAAACTCATGACTTTGCACTTGGCAAGCAGGCACTTATGCCACTGAGCTAGATCCTCAGCCTGAAACCAGAAAGTTTTTAAATCTACATAAAATTAATCTGTAGCATTTTTAATCTCAAATGTCTATAAGTTCCAATTTTTACACTTTGAACATCCCTAAAATATTTTTTAAAATCTCCCTTATAATAATTATAAACTTGAAAAAAAAAACTGGCTCTGAACTAGCTCTTGTATTGACAATAGAAATTTTATCTCTGAATTCTTTATAACATCAATATGATGAAACATAAGTGGTATATATGCCATGCACTGGATCTGAAAGTAGTGTCTTTGAAGCAAAATGTATCTTTATTCATCTTTTTTTAAATCAATGATTAATGCATTTACTTGAGAAATAAAAATTTGCCATTTCAAGTACTAGGCTAGTTGGACAATACATGAATCCTTTATTTCTAGATTTTAAAAGTATTTTTATCTATGTTTTTAACTAATATATACAATAAAATAATTAAACATATCGCACATATCTATATGTAGATATGATATTTCAGTCTATGAAAATAAAATGGAATATCAATGTTGAACAACATGCAACACGACAAAGAAAGAAATTTTAGAATCCCAGATATGTATATGTATATGTATATGTGCTCCCAGACACATCATATTGTCTCTGTCTCCTCCTACTCTTGTTGTTAATACACTGGAGTTTAGATTGTTGTAATATTCTGTTGTTTTAAAACATAGACTATTATTATAAATATAAAAATTAAAAATAAAAAACCATTGACATTGATGATTTACTTCAAAATACAAGACAAAACCAGAAAAATAACAAAATATCTAAATCATTGCAACGTAAGTACCCAGAGATGTCTGACTGTCATTAATTTCCTCTGTGACCCACTAATAGCTCAGGAGTGTATTATTTGTATCTTCCATGTGTTTGTGGGGATTTTGCAGTTTCTTTTGCCATTAACTTCTAGTTTCATGGCACTGTAATCAGATAATATGCATGAGATAACTTTGATTCTTTTCCATTTACTTAAGCATGTTGTATGGCCTAGTATATGATCTATTTTAGAGAATGTCCCATGGGCAGCTGAGAAGAATGCATATTCTGATTTTGTTGGATGGAATAGTCTGTACACATCTACTAAGTCCATTTGTTCACATATTTAATTCAGTTCTGTCATTTATTTGCTCATTTTCTGCCTAATTGATCTGTCTCTTTTTGTCAATGGGGCGTTAAAGTCTCCCAATATAATTGTTGTTGCTTTTTTTCATTTCTGTTCATATTTGTTTTATATAGCTTAGTGCTCCCAAATTTGGTGTATGTATATTTAACATTGGTATGTCTTCTTCTTGCAATTTTCCCCTAAGTAGTATGTAGTGATCTTCTTTATCTCTTGTGATCATTCTTGGTTTGAAGTTCACATTGTCTGTGAACAGAATAGCTACCCCTGCTTTTTGTTTTTGTTTTTCTTTTGGTTCCTATTACATGAAGTATTGTTTTCCACTCTTTGACTTTAACTCTGTGAGTTTCCTTTTGTGTTAGATGGGCTTCTTGTATATAGTATATGGTTGGATGTTGTTTCTTGATCCATTCTACCAGTCTGTTTCTTTTAATTGGTGAATTGAGGCCATTTACATTAATAGTTATTACTGATATATATAGGTTTATTTTTGACATGTTATCTTTCAGCTGTTGATTATGTACCCTTCCCCTGTTCAATTGTTTGCCTTGCTTAGTGGTTTTTTTCTATGTCTATGTAGAATGTCTTTCAGTACTTTTTGCCAGGCTGATTTGGTGGTCATGAAGTTCTTCAGCTGTTCTTTGTCAGTGAAGTATCTTATTTCTCTATCAATTCTGAAAGACAGTTTTGCAGGGTACATCAGTCTGGGTTGGAAGTCATTTTCCTGCAGGATCTAAAATACTTCACTGCATGCTCCTCTTGACTTCATTATTTGTGTTGAGAAGTCTGCTACAATTCTGATGGGATTTCCTTTATAGGTATCCTATTTCTTCTCTCTAACAGCTTCTAATATTCTGTTCTTATGTTGGATTTCTGGGATGTTGATTGTTATATGTGTGGGTGTAGTTTTATTTTGGTTTTGGTTATAGTTATTTAGAGTTCTATGTGCTTCACTTATCTCTATCTCAGTTCCCATTCTTGTGTTTGGGAAATTTTGGGCTATTACTTCTGTAAACAGCCTCGATATCATTTGTGTTATCACTTTTTTCATTTATACCTATCAATCTTATGTTGCTTTTATTTTCATCATCTTGCAACTGTTGAATTGTTATTTCCTGATTCATTGTTCTTTTTAAAAGTTCTTTCCTTTCCTGTTCACTAGCTGCAATCTTATCTTCAAGGTCTGAAAGCTATTTTCACTTTCATTGAGAAAGTTTTTCAACTTTCAATGGAATTTTTAATTTTCTGTATATCTCTTTGAATCTGTTTCATGCATTCTGTTTGGTTCTTATATTGTTCATTTAAGGTTTCCATCTTTTTGCATTGTTCCTCTAAATTTTAACTACATCTTCTTCAGATGTGTTCAGCATTTCTTTCATTATGTTACAGGGAACTGAACTAGTTAGAAATATTATAGGCAGTGAGACAGGAATAGGCCCTCGAAGAAGCTGGCACAGAGGACCAGATGTCTGATAACCTTGGAGGAGACACACACCTCTTGCTGAGGGCCAGATCTCAAAATAGAAGAAATATACCTCTTGCTGCAGGCCAGATCTCAAGACAAATGCAAGCATACCCTTAAGTATAATCCTCAGGGATTAAGTTTGTATCATCTTATGCCCACTTTACAAATTCTCATTTTCTCATCTTTTTTTAAAGAAAAAAAATGAAACAGAAATAGGGTAGAAATAATACAAAATTTCAAAACAAAAACCAAAACCAAAACCAGTAAGAAATCACTACTTGACAATTACATATTTTCCTGCTAGAAGTAGTTGTTCAAGTTACAAAAGTAAAGCATACAAAGTAGACATTTAAGCAGTGAGACTGCAATCAGCTCTGTTCATCTATCCAACAAAAACTTAGTAATATGATCATCAATCTTGCACACTCAAACATAAGTGCAGTTATATCCTTTAGAATATTTTCCTTTCCTCTCTCTTTTTTTACAATAACTATAATCAATTTAGAAGTTCTACACATGTATATGTCTCTACATGCATACCTAGCCTTTCTGTATTAGAGGGAAAAACAAACCAAAGCAAGTCAACAATACAAATTCCTAGAGACACAAAATGAGAAGGACATATAAAACCACAATACTAGGTAATCTATGGTAGTCACCATGATGTCTCCTATTATTTTCAGTAAAACTGTCTATATTATCAGGCATAGTATAATTAAACTTAGCAGTACATAGCACTATTAATAAAAACCAAACATTGGAGACATTATAGGACTTCAAAGGCAGTTAATAATCAAACCAGAATGTGTATCTTATTGAATCCTGCCATCCCCAGAGTAGTTGCCCTTACTCTCAGACTTGACACCCTCAAGCATACCAGATTCGAATAAAATCAGTCAAGACAAAACAGCGATATAGCCAATCTTCTCTGCCTCATCTCTGCTATGCTATTTTTCTGTCATTGTTGTTTACTTTTCTCCTTCAGTCCACTGTCTGCCCCTTTCATTGAGGCTTTTCTGCCATTGTTCCTGGAATCCTGGTGATTTTCTTCTCTCTCTCTCTCTAGAATGTCCTTTGGTATTCTTTGCAGGGTTGGGTTGGTGGTCAAGAACTCCCCCAGTTCCTCTTTGTCATGGAAATATCTTGTCTCTCCATTAATTTTGAGAGACAGTTTTGCAGGGTACATCAATTCAGGTTGGAGGTTATTTTCTTTCAGGACTTGGAATATTTCGCTCCAAGCTCTTCTTGATTTGATACTTTGCATTGAGAAGTCTGCTGTGATTTTGATGAGTTTTCCTTTATAGGTAATCTGGTTCTTTTCTCTGAGCACTTTTAATATTCTGTTCTTCTGATGGATTTCTGGGATCCTGACTATTATATGTCTGGGTAGAGATCTGTTTTGGTTGTAGCTGGCTGGAGTTCTGTATGCCTCATATATCTGAACATCACTTCCTATGCTTGAAAAGTTTTCCTTAATTATTTCTGTGAACAGACTTTTTATTTCATTTGTATTTGTCCCTGCATCTTCATTCACATTTTTTATTCTTAAGTTATAAATCCTCTTGTCATCTTCTAGCCATTGTATCGTTACTTCCTGGTTCCTTTTTATTTTTAAGAGACCCTTCCTTCTGTGATCACACATTGTAAATCTATCTTCAAGTTTTGAAAGTCTGTCTTTAGTTTCTGTTAAGAAGTTTTTCCAGCTTTCAATGGAGTTTTTAATTTCCTGATATTCTCTTTGGATCTGTTTCATGCATTCTAGATTTTGTTTATATTCTTCATTAAAGGCTTCTCTCCTTTCTCTGGGTTCCTCCATTCTTCCATTTGTGTCTTCTTGAGGAGTACCAAACATTTCTTTTATTTACCTCCTTATATCTTGCTTCACCTGAGTTAGAATTTCAGATTTAAATTCATCAATGAGGTCACAGAAGTATTTCTTTATTTCCAATGAGGCTGTGTCTGATATTGCATGTTTGATGCCCTCAGTCTCCTCTGTATTTACCTCTCCTGGGCTTATTTTCCCTGTGTTGGAGATTGGAGGCTTTTTTGTTGCTTCTCTGTCTTGTCATGTTTCTGGCTTCTTTCAGACAGGTGAATGGCGTAGGTCTCTGGACCTTACATATTGCTTACAGTCCCTCTGCAGCTTACTGGCTAGTGCAGTGCTAACCTTTCCTATTTGTTGTTGATCTGTGAGGTGCACTCAGGGGCAGACCCTCCCCTCTCAACCAGTGAGTGTCTTCAGTAAGTTTGTGTGTGCTCTGCAGATGTCACAAGTTTGGGACAGCCTTGTCCCTGGCTATTGGGTCCCGATCAGAGACATGGCCCAGCCCAAGCAGATCCCACCAACCAACTTTGGGCCAGGAGAAGCCAACTGAAGCTGCCTCAGCCATTGTTTCAAGCCTATCCTGCCCAAATCCAATATGTTGTTTATCCAGTGATCTCATTCTAGGGAATACAGTTCCCAGCACTCACCAAAGTCCGTGCAGCTCTGCTCACTGTCTCCACTCCCTGTTGCAGTGCCTCCTCAAACCAAGGGTCTCGAGCTCACCAACTCCCGCTCTCGGCAGGGTTGCGACCTCAGCTCAATCGTGAGTTGCCCAAGTCTAAGAAGCACCCAGCACAGCTATTGGAGCATGCCCAAATCCAGCACTCCATCCACACTTCTTCTTTTTTTATTTTTTTTCTTTTTCATCAGTTTCTTCCTAGGTTGCAAGAATTGCTCTCCTTTCTTCTGATCTTCTCCATGGTGTCGGATTCTAGCATCTGAGTTGTTTTTCTCAGAAAGGCTCTCTATCGTGCTACATATCAATCGGCCATCTTGGATCTCCCCCACAGTTATCTTTCTTAAGATGAAGAAGTTAGAGGAGAGACTATCTGAGTGTTAAGGTTTGGATCATTATGTCCCCCCAAAACTCTTTTTTTGTTTTTGTACCAGGGATTGAACTCATGACCTCATGCTTGCTCGGCAGGTGCTTAAGCCACTGAGCTAAATCTCTAGCCCATAATTTCCTCACCTTTGAGCCATCTAATCTCATGGTTGTCCTCTATAAAAAGTCCCTGGAAAAGGCAGAATCTGGGGCAATCTGCTTGGGACCCTCTTCTGTCTCTCTTCAGACAGAAGCTTTTTTTCAATAAATATATTTTACTCTTCACCTCTGTTGTTCCTAAAATTCATTCTTTGATTTTAGAGAACACACACTCACAGACATAGTAGGTTGGGTGTTTCATTTACATATATCAATTACATTAATCATTTTTTCTTTTACCTGGGAGGTTATTTCTGATCTGAGTTCTTTTATAGCTTTCCTGAGTTGTTTCTTAACTTCAGTCTCTATCATTTCAGGCATTTCAGGTGTATAGCTTACATTTTCTTCTATGTCCATGTCTCCTAGGCTTGCTTGAGATGGCTGGAGGTTTGAGATTGCATTTTGCTCTTTTATTTTTTCATTTTCCTATATTCCCTTAGGGAAGCCAAAGGCAAGGTCTCAGTTGTTTCTTGGGTTGAGAATATCTCTCCATACTGCAGGGACTTTCCCCAGTTGATTGGAGGTCCTGAGACAGACCTTACCAGGTGGCTCCTAGACAATTGGGGTTGCTGGATGGGGCCCTACCAGTCTCAGAGGGGCAGGCCAAGTCTTCCCTGTGGATTGGAAATGCACTTTTGGCTCTGGAAGCAGAGTTCAGGCAGCTGCAGGCCACTCAGGGGTTGCTAGGTGGGGCCCAAATAGGCCCCAACAGACCCTCTGGTTCCTCTTTTGGTGATATAGGAAGCTGGGAGGAGCCCTACCAGTCTCAGAGCTATGGCCAAATCTTCTTCCTGGGGTGGAAATCACTGCGTGTGCTTTTGGCTCACAAATCAGTGCAGGCCACTGCAGGCCACCTGACCTGATCTCTTTATGTTATAGCAATACATTTTGAAGCTTGAATCATAAAATTGAATACAATCACCTGGATAATGTAACTTATATAAAATCTTTATAACTTCTTTTTTGATGCTGTGCTGGATATGAAATTTGGGGCCTCATGAATGCTTGGCAAGCACTTAATCATTGAATAATACCTCCAGGCTCAAACTTTAAATACTTGTGTAAGCCTAGAGTTAAAGTATCTTCAGAGTAAATTTAAATTCATGGTTTCATTCATTTAACACATGTATGTTGTGCCCATTATGGATATAACTTTGGAAAACATTCTGGTCATTATTGAGTTTATATTCTGACACCATGTTGACTTTGAAACAGTTTGATAATAATATTCACGGCCATACTTTGGTCCTCTCAATTATTTTTTCCTATTATCTTCAATTGTTTTGAAAATAAGTTAATAAAATATGTCCCTGGAATGAATTCCAGTAGACTTTAAGTAGGTTACCTAAATTATCTCAGAAATAGACAAAATTTGTAAAAGATAATGTCAAATGATTCATATGTTAATGTTAAACTGCCAGTCTTGAGATGCTAAAACAATTACAACAGAAATCTCTCCAAAGACTTATTTGAGATCTACTTACATCAATGAAGTATCTTAACATGTTTCTAAAGAAAAATATGTACTCCCTTTTAAAAACAAATCCCAAGACAGCATTATGAAATTGAATGTTAACTTTAGTATAGTGGATTTCAATATGTAGATATTAATCAGGAAGGTAAAAGCAATGTAATTTAAAATTTTATTTCCAAATTCTCTTAAATATACTATTTTCATTATACACACACACACACACATACACACACACACACACAACTAAACCCAATAAATATTTGGTTTACAGTTCAAAGAGCCAAAAATTCCTCACTAATTATGTTTTTGTCACTTTCTAATAACCACTATGTTTGAAATTAGAATAATGTTTCTCGTATTCAGGTAGTTCAAATAATGCCATTGATGGCCTTCACTTCATCTGAATCTTGTCATCTGTTCAGTGGGTTGAGTAGATTTATGTGTATGACATAAAAGATAAACTTGATCTCAAAATTAAAAGTATAAACCCACATACACAAATGAACTATGAACTACTAAAGCACATAATAGTAATAATGACAAATAATCTTATCAGTGTTTTTTCAATCACTTATTCACGTATTTCATCACAGCACTTGTTAATGTTTCATGAAAGGGTTGTCTTTGGGTGAGGCATGTAGCTCAGAAGAAGAAGGCTCGACTAGAATGTGCAAGGTACCTGGGTTTTATCTCCACCTTTGCAAAAAAAAATTCTTTTTAATACTATATATATTGCTGCTTTTGAACTTTGAACATAAAAAGAAAACATGTATTGTTGTATAAATTTATTTTTCTTATCTCAAACTTATAGAACAATATTATACATCCATAAATATTATTCAATTCCATTTGATTATCTGATTACTTCACTGAACCTGTAATTAATAAAGGATGAACCTCCAGAGACATTAGTTGTGAAATGAGGGGCTTACATGCAGGTCACATCATAAGGCACCATTATGGTTGTCATAAATAAGTATATCCATTTTATCATGCTTAAAATACACACATACCTACAAAAGAGTGTGCATTTCTATTTACTATTTAAATAAAATTTAAATGTAAATATATACATCCAATACCAATCAAATAAAGAAAAAAATATTATTTGTACTGTAGAATCTATTGTGTGCTTTTTCCTACACTCTTGAATTTTATGATATTTATTATTTACTGTAGTAATATGCATTCCTATATACTCTATTGAAAGAAAACTACACATTGTACAGATCTAACAGATCAAAATAGAACAAAACAGACCAAAAAATATGCATCAAATAATTGATCTACTCAACTTTCAAATTTGATTAAATGGCTATCATGTATACAATTTTACATAAAGCACTAGAAAATATTTTCTAGTAACTCCTTTGTTAAATTCTATTTGTGCTACTTGGATGTTTTTTCTTCTGTTTTACCTTATTAAATAGGCGATGTGTATGTATCACATTTCCATGTTCACATTAAAATTAAAGATACCTCAAAGCAAGAACAGACTTGGACATGTAGAAAGTACTAACATGAGGAGAGTATATATTAGTAAAAAATGTAATTGATGAACACTTTTATTTTATTACTTAATCTAAAAATAGGAAGGCAGATGCATAAATGTAGGTCTGATACACCAAACACATAAATCTCACATTCAAACACACAGTGGGTAGGTGAGATAATCAATTTGAATTCTACCAAAAAAAGTTCATAGTTTAATCAACCACATCAATGACTTAAATTAAAACTTCATTTACAAGCCTGGGAGGAAAAGGAAATAATTTTGTTTTCTACTTTCACAGTGGAAATGTACGAAAATAGAATCTCAAAATACATTCAACACCTGCACCATTACCCTACAAAGGACTATTTAGCTCCAACTGTTTACCTGAAGTGAAAATGGTACATAAGAAACTCTTGCCTAAATATATGCATTGACTTTAAATTGTCACTTTAAATTAGGATTGAAATAAAAGGGCAACAGGGAAATCTTTGATCTGAAGCTAGAATTATTCTATATAATCCTTTAAAGCATACATTTAAATAAATAAGAATATGAAAAATTTTAAGAGGAAAAACAGTTTCACTAATAATTGCAGAGTGTTGCAATCATCTTGTTATCCCAGCAGAAATTATTATTTTAATAAGAGGCTTGCTTCTGTTAAAAAGAATTATAAACATTCTCGATTGCATTTTCTAAATTGAGTACACGAAGAAGTTTTATAAATTTCACCACATGGCTATGATGATTAATTTTGACTATTGGATGATTAGATTGAGAAATGCTTAGGATATTAGGAAAGCACAGTCTAGGTGTGTCTGTGAGGGTTTTCACTAACAGATTCAGCGTAGCAAAGGGAAGCTGAAGGGCATCCTGCTCGGAATGTGGGTGGTGCTGCCTCATGAGCGGCAGGCTGAGCTGGGAACAGCAACAGCAACAACAAAATGGAAATGAGCTGGTGCAGGCTCTTTGCTGTTCTCTCCACCTGGTTCCTCCGTGCCATGAAGGGAGTAGTTTCTTCCCACCCCTTTCCAGAATGTTCTCATTTTGACATTGGCATACAAACAGCAGAGCCAATAGACCATGGACTGAAACTTCTGAAACTATGAGATAAAACAAACATGTCCTCCTTCTAGTTACTACTCTGAAGTGCTTTGTCACATTCACAGATGGAAAACTGGCTACTGTAATTCATAACTGTACTGTAAACCTGTCGTGAGGAACATATTATACACAGTAAGGTCACTGCATGTCTTTCTTTAACTCTATCATTTTCTATTCCTGAAATAGCTTCTTTATATTTGCCTTCTCTTTTCTTTACCACAAGTCATTCATCTAATTTCACATCTGCATTCTGAACTTCTTAAATTGGATCATCAGTGCAGTAAGGTTTTCCAGTTCTTCACTTTGGTTTTCCAATGCAGCAATTTCTCTGAATTATCATTCCTTAAAAAAAAAAAAAAAAGATCAAGTCCCCCCTCCCTTTTTAAGCGAACTGATATTTTAAAACTTGGTCTTCATTAAAGTTTGGAAGAAAAATTCTAATCAATCTTCACTTCACTAAATGGCTTACGCCTTACCTTTAAATTAGATTTCTTACAGCGATTAAAGCTAACCATCAGAAACGCTGTTAATAACCAGACTCAAAGTGAATTCTTTTTAATATTTGTGTTGGCCTTCTTTAATAGCTTATAGGTCAAGCAATAGCTCCATTCTCTTTTTTTTCAGCATAATCAGTCCTCCTAGCAATGTGCATTTTCAAAAAGAAATACTGAAACATGAGGATACCAAAGCTATACAATTACTAGTCAGTGCTTTCTTACCAATTGGCTCTATTAGCTTCCCAGATAACACCCCAGATAAGAGCTGCTATCAACTTCAGCAGCTTCCCCCAGGCAAGCTCTTGCTTTTTGCTGATTAGTCTCATTCATTGTGTCTTCTTAATTGTTCATGTGCTAAAGCTCATTAAATGAAAAATAATATTGCTTTCCTGCGGGTAGGGCACTTGAGATTTGAAAAATAGACACTTCATCTTCTGCCTCGAAGGCTTAAGTGCGTTAATCTGGTGCTATCCAGGAAGCTCAATAGATCTGTGCTGATAGTCCTGGCCCATGAAGGGAAGACAGCTTGTTAAATCAAGTCAGAAAAGAAATTACCTCCAGTTTTCCCTTTAAGGATAATTTTTAGGAAAATTAGACTCAGTTTTGTAGTATTTGATTAGGCTCTTGCAGGTCATAAAATTTTCATTTTAAAAAGAATAGTTATTACTGTTTCATTACAAGTTGGGGGAGAGGGAGAAAAAGGAAGTGAATATTTAAAATTTCTTGAAAAAAATGTAGATGAGGTAAGGAAAATTATGTGTCTATATTGCTCTTTACTTTGTAGTTTTTATAGTGGAGAAAATAAGGTCCATTCATTTATAATAGCATAACTAAGCGCCTACTGTGTTCTAGGTCTTAGCTAGGGGTGAGGCTATAGTAACCCCTGGCTGCAAGAGCAGCCATAGAAAGAATCTATGACTTCAAGGCTCCTGCCTGGCAAGTGCAAGGTCCTGAGTTTGATCTCTTGGTAAAATAAAAAAAAAAAAATCCATGATTGTTAGCTCTCATTCTTAACCTACCATAGCTTGTGGGCAAGAATAGGATACAGTAATGAGGATTTGAATTCCTGAGAGGTGAAAACTACTGCCAGAGAGTAACCAGAAAATTTTCACAGAGAACAAAATACATATTAAATTTTGAGATACAATAAAATAATTGCAATTATTGTGGAAAGTGCTCACATACTACTTACAAATGCTCTTTTTTGTTAATGTCCTCCTTTTTATCAGAAAGAAACACAGGCAATTAAAAAGTTATATATAAAAGTTAGCTTTTGATCTAACACTGCATAAGATGTGTAGAAAATGGTGCAAGACCAAGATCCTAGGAAAAGCTAGAATTTAGACCTGGGCTAGGAAAGCCAGGATTGCTCTCAAATGGAATCGGCAATCAGTAGCCTAAGCTCGAGAATGAGCAGTTGGGGAAATGAAATCAGGCCAGTGCAGAAATAAGAGTAGATTTGTTCAGAAAGTACAGAAAAAGGGCCACAGCTAGATTTATGAAAAACAATGAAAATGCAAAGAAAGGTATTTAGAAGCCATTAACATCTGAGAGGACAGAATTCTAATACATCATCAGGTTCCCTGATAGCCTATTGATGTGTACAGTTTGTCTAACATATGATACAGGGGATCAGATCCAGGGCTTTACATTTTGCTACATCCTCAGATTTTTTTTATTCATTCATTTAATTTTTGTTTTGAGACTTGTTTTTTTCAAATTATGAAGAGGGCCAAGCAGGGCTAGGACATGAGATCCTTCTGCTTTGGTCTGCGAGAGTGCTGGGATTACTGGAATGGGCCATGTCATCCAAACAAAAGTATGCAATTTTAGTGTCAGTTAAAATAAATTATATAAGTTTAAAAAAATTGTAAAGAAAAAGTGAGAATGAAATAGAGATATAGATGAACAGCCTTTAAAAACTCTGTGTTCTGCTTCATAGAGTATAACTAGTACAGAATTTTCAATGCATAATTCCTCAATGCAGTCACCCTAAGGACAAATGGTGAATGCTTTCAAATGCCTATTAAAAACCAATGAATTTAAAAATTATTATATCGATCTGAGATAGCAAAAAATCCCGATTTATTAAGGCATGAAAATAAATAAAATGTAAAACTAATGCCAAAAATATTTGTGAAAAACAATTTAAATGTTTGCATTTAATAAATCAGTACTATTTATTTATTTATTTTGATATGATATCTTGCTATGTTTCCTGAGCTAATCTCAACAATGAAGTGAGCCTCTTGCCTCAAGTTCTTTAGTATTTGAGATTTTATTTTTTTTCAAACTGTGCAGAGCCATAAATCCTCACAGAGAGTTAGAAAAAATTAGAGGGAAAATGTGTTACAAGTGGTTTACTCTGAGTCAAGACATTACTTACTGATCATCATGAATTTATTTTCCATCTGTCTCTTTGGAGAGATTTTTCTCTGATTCATTTTTGGTTTTGTGGAAAAAAATTTGTACAAATATTATTTTTTAAAATAAAAATTTTAGGTTGAAATATATTTATATTACAATACTGTTAAAATTGTAGAAGCTAAAAAGACAGTCTTTTATTGAAAATAAAAGGACACTAATCAAATAGTGACATCATCTGGTTGTGTGATAACTTTTTGAAAGTCAGGCATTTAAATTTCCTTAAAAAATCTAACTTTTACAGGAATTAAAATAAGGACATCCTGTTTAGTACAATTGTATTAAATGGAAACACTTGTTTTCCGTACGTACCGATCTCCATGAATGAAAGGAAGAAGAAAGAAGGAAAAGAAAGAAATTGAAGACAGAAAGGAAGGAAGGAGAGAAGGAAGGAGAGAGGGAAGAAAGAAAAAAATAAAGAAGGGACTGAAGAAAGGGAGGGAGACAGTAAGTCTTTGAGTAGTCATTTTTATTTTTTATCTTATTGTTTCATTATCAGGAATCGATCTCAGGTCCTTGTGCTTGCCAGGCAGGTGCTTATGCCACTGGATTATATCCCTGGTCCATGCTGACCATTTTAGAAATTAAACACATTATGAAAAAAAAGTATTCAGAAGCAATATAATTATAAACACACTTTTAGACTCTGCAATCTATATACACATTTTTTGTGAACAAAATATTATAGGTAGGATGAATGATAGTCATGTATTACAAACCCATGAATAATGTTACCCTGAAAGGTACAATAAAAAATTCTGTATGAAACAAACATTGACTGCAGCAATTATTAAACTGAAATCTGAATATATTAAACAATAAAACATTTGGAAAATATAAATGGGCACTATTGTTTTTGCTCATTTTTTAGAAAAATATAAATTGTTGGCAATATCTAACCTGAAGGTAGATATTCGTTACAATAGTCAAACATTGTAAAGTAAATTTCAAATGCTATGTGTTCTACATAAATTATTCGGGATAAACAAGTAGGCTCATAAACTTGTAGCAAGCAGAGAAATATTTCTTAGGGAAAAATTGTAAGCTTAAGCCATTCTCCACTAAATGTCTCAAGAAAAGGCATTTGTAGCATACTGCTCCATTACCTATGCTTCATAAAGAATGTGGCTATCTAATTTAATTTAGCTGTAAACAGATTTCTTAGTAGTACAATTTGTATTTTGAGAACATCTCTTAAGAATCATAGCTTGCAATCTATGGCAGTTCAATGAAGAATAATCTGTAAACAAAATCCCCATCTATCAACAAAGTCCATTAAAGACCATAAAATAACCCATCCTTGACTGATTAATGCTGCTACTGAAAGGAATTTCAGGCCATTAGCATCCAGAAAATATACAGCTCCTGTGGTTGCATTTATTATATAAATCACATTGTTATGTGTGTTAGTATAAAGCAGTGTTTTTTTAACTGCCTCCCCACCTACACTAATTTAGCATTTTTATAAGAAAGACATTTGGGAGAATACTGATTATAAACAAAAAGTTAATAACTCCATTTGCTCCCCAGAGAAAATGTGTATAAACACAGAGCTATTTATAATATATTTGATGGCTAAATATTGGTTTAACATTTTTATGTGTAGTTCATTTATACTCATAAATTACTTTAACTATTATAAAGATAAAAATATTTCATTTATATATTTTAGTAGTTCTATGAATGATACTGAGGCTGTATCATAGATAGAATAACTATCAAAAATGCTATTTGTTACAACTATATTTTTCCCATTCCACTAGTTTTATAATTGACTCTTCTAAGGCATATGAATATACTTTAGTAGGTTACCTAAATTATCTCAGAAATAGACAAGATTTGTAAAACATTGGAGCCTTGCAGGATGAAAAGGTTTTGTCTCCTGGGACACAAGTTTTCTTTGGAAAACTTTCTTCAAAAATGCTACATATTAACTCTTACACGTTAAAACCACAAGTTTGTATTTGCTCTATGGTTTTAACTGCATGAACTCAAGTTTCATGTACTTCACATCTCAGAAACACACTCCTATATTTAGTGTTTACTACAGGACACTCTGTAAATATTTTAGTCACTTCACTTCATTTGATCTGTTTAAAGGCAAAGCAATAGATTTTTTTCAAATATTTTACAAGAGAAAAACACAGGTTCAAGGCATTGTCCACATTTTCCAAGGTAACATAAATAGTCTATTGCAGAGTATTGTTTAAAACCAGATCCTGGTTGACTCCAAAATTTATAGTTAACTCTAGATTTGTCTTGCCCCAAGTTTTGAGACTCTAACCAAGAGCACCACCAGGCTTCCCTCTCCTCTCTCCTAAACACTGTGGACCAGCCTACTAAATCTTTGCATTATTTTGTTCTCTAAGTGTAGTTCTGTCTTGCTATGCTGCAGTATATCTTTTGAGCTTCTAAAGTAATGAAAAGTATAAGAGAGCAGAAGACTGAGAGATCATCAGTCTTGAAATCTGGGGAGAAGGCTTTCTGCAAATTTTAAGAGGACTTTTTCCCCATATTTTCCCCATATGAAGGTAATGGATGTACAAGAAATGAAAAAGGTAAGTCTTAGCACTGTGAAGTTGCTGGTGGTAATTGGGAAAGACATAAAAACATGCTTTATGATTTTGTTTTGTTTTATTTTGTTTCTGTTTTGTATCATTGCTTTTTTAAATTTAGTTAGCAGCGTTCTTCCATGAAAGAAAGATACAATTCCGTGAGTCTATAGATCTTTGCAAGTATTAAAAGTCATAATGAAGCAAGACATAAATTATTAGGTTTTTTGCAACATAAAAATCTATTTGAATACATTATTTGAGTTTCCAGAGGTTTTTTCATTTACATAATTAGGTTTATGTGACAATGTCCATCTGACCTATTATGTTTTTAATATTTTCCTTTTCATAATTAAATTTAAGGCAAGAATATAAATAGACAAATTCATGATATAATAGTAAATAATATAATAGCAAATAGTAAATGGTAGCTCATTGCCATATACCTTCAGGGAATTTTCTATGATTCATCCCTTTATTTGTATTATATAGAATAATGCTGATGATACATAGGAATTTAAAAGGTAATGAGAATAAGAACTATTCTTTAATTAAAATATTTGTTCTATGAAAAGTTATCCAATTTTTAATGTTAAGGCTTTAATTATGATTAGTTAACAAATTCACTGGAGATAACACGTATTTATTTTTTTCTATTTATTTCCATTAAAATGGCAATAAATTCATCAATAAATCAAACGAGTTTTAAATAAATTATTTTTTTACTTTCCTACAGATCTCTTAATAGCATAAAGTATTAGTAGATAAAAGTGTACATGTTTATCTAATTACACTTTGTGGATGAGACCTAGTATCATTACACATTTTAGTTTAACAAAGTGATATTATTTAGAAAAACTAAATATTTACAAAAAAAATAGACAATGATACTGATTCAGGGTTAGAAACAATGTACTTTATAATGCTTGTTTTAGGAAAAAATTACATTTTTACATCTCTAAAGCTTATTTAGTTTACAAAAACAGAAGGTTTCTCCACCCCTATGGTAAGGTTACGTTCTCTATGCAGACAGTGTGTATAGGAGAAAAAAAAAAAAAGACTTATTGCTGAGGTGAGCACTTTGTTGGGATAAGACAGTGACACACAGAAAATAACATGTACCTTGTGATATAAGTAAAAGGAAAGCAAAACTGGTATTAAAATGGGAGAATGCCAACAGGATTTTTCCCCCCCAAACATGTACCCACAAAAAAGGAATAAATGACTTGATTTTTTGTAAATCCAGATTTACTGGTGAATTTGTGAGGTCCCTGGCTTTTGGGAGAGATTCTGGGAATATTGTGTAGATTAGTCCTACCTACAAGGAGTAAAAATGAGTGATTCCAAAATTGCTTACAAATTCCAGGTTATAAAATAATCAATGGCTGAGTTGTCAGTGTATTTCTTCATCTATGTTCTTCACTAAGAAAACTTCTTTAATGATATGTAAAGAAACAAGCTGGATAATAAGCACTATTTAGCAACACACACATATCTGCATAAATGTGTAAATATGCACATTTATATACATAAATAGGATATATGTATAAATTATGACTGTATAATAGCATAAAAGGTCTTGAACTTTTTAAATTTGACCAAAAAAAAAATAACTTTATTATCTGTTCAGCAGATCTCATAGGTCAGAAGACATTGTATGGTTTTTCATTGGTTGAAGCATGATTTCCTGCCATTTCCACATCTGTAATATTCTGCTTTGTCTAAGAATTTTAAAGGCAAAGAAATAGATGTGGAATCACCTAGAAAAGCTGAAAACTGTATTCATTTTTAAGAGATGATTTTTTTAAAAGCAGTATTTCTCTTAAAGAAATTTTAATGCTTAAAAATTAGGCTTTTAAATGTCAACTTTATTCTTTTGAGACTATAAGCAAATTAAACTTGAAATATTTTCATGGTCAGAATATCCATAAACCTATGACTTCACATTAAAATTCTACCTACACTATCTGACTTAAAGGCTTGAACATGATAATGAAGTATTATCACTACAAATCAATGTCTTCTTGTCATTTTTTAACCTTCTGTTTGTACTTCCCTGTCTTCTCCCATGGTTGTCCACAAAAATAGCAACCGGCAGGCAAAGTTCATGGCAAATGCTCAATACAGAGCTGTGTTATGATTTAGATAAAAATGACCACCCAAACTCTCATGCACTCAGAGGCTGGGCTCTAGTTAAAGCAGTTGGACTCTACTAAAATTGTTACCTTTTATCACTACGGTTTCACCATTACCAAATTATCTCATGTCTTTTAAGAGAAGAAATAAATTCAGATTTTTATATTAAAATACCTTATTAGTTGGTTTGATTAAAAAAATGAATGGGAATTTTAAAAAAATGAAACAAAAACAGAAAACAAACACAAAATTGGGGGAGGAATTGGCTTTCAGTTCACATGTTCAATTCTAAATTAAAGGAATTTTAATACAAAGAAAAGATGCAAAAATCTGTGTCAATTATAGAAAGTTTAAAAATATAGAAAACACACTGAAGTAGCTCTAAATTGTCTATGTAATATTAGATCAGAAACAAAAGAGGTATTCCTATCAGAAACAAAAGAGATATTCCTATGGAGAATATCTTAAAAATCTATATAAAATCATAGAAGTATTTATTTTGAGGCTCTCAATTTTGGTATGTTTGAAATTCTTTGAATGAAATATTTACAAGTATGTCTTAGTTGTTAGACTTAGATTATGGATTTTGGGCACTGGAATGACTTGGTGATTTTAGGTACATTTGCTGGTTGATAGAAAAAAATATATGTATGTGTATTGGTTTTTATGAGACAGGATCTCACTGTGTAGTTCAGGCTGGTCCTGAACTAATTGTACAGGCCAGGCTGGCCTTGAATGCCTTCCAGTCCTCCTAACTCAGCCTCCTCAGTGCCTGTATTACAGGTGTGTGTCACTATGCCTGGGTAGAATCAGTCTATTTATTGGATACAGAAATCTGAATTTTTAAATTAGTAACTCAATACAGTGTATGTAAATATATTTTATTACAGTAAAAGATACGTTGCCATGAATCCCCCTCAAACACACTTATGTCATCTTTCTTGCACCTTTCTGAAGCAGTTCTCCACATCCTCTTTTGTGTCTTTAGAAGCCTATTCAGCAAATGGGACCTAGGGCGCAGGGAAACCAAGCAACCACTCGCCTCCCTGGGATTTCCTTCAACCATCTCTTCGAAGGCAAATACTTTTATCACTGTTTTGCTTTGTTCTGATTAATGGTGTTGCTCTATTCAATATTCTGGGGTTTTTTTGTTTCATGTTTTTCTAGGAATTTGTTTTGCTTTGTCTTGCTATGTTTTTTTCTTTCCCTTTCATACAGAAAATCTTTGTTTAGAGTGATTTTAGCTTGTTTTGTTTTGTTTACTTCCTTATTGTCTGGTCTTGAAGACCTAAAAAACCTTCCTCATTTTGTTCGAATCAGTTTTATTCTATGTTGTTTTGTATGAATTCTCTGTATGTCAAGATATGGACAACTATTTTGAAGAGAACAAGAGACAATATGATACTGAAGATCTCTGGTTGTGTAGCTTGGAAATTTATGTCTCTTACAGTGCTTTCGTATGTCCTGTTTTGTTCTGTTTAATTTTACCCCCTTTAAAAAAAAGTGTATTCAGCAGTGTGGTGAATGTGGCTGCAGAATGCCATTCAATGGAAAAAGGAGACTCAGAAATCTTTTATTGTGTGTCATAGGCCACGTTATGCACTGCTCAGTGGATCATTTAGGTCATTTCCGAAGTCAAAATGACCGTGAAAGTCAACATTTAAATCTATTCTAAACATCAAGGCAGCTATGACACTTGTGAAAAAGAGCTTCCGGACCTGTTTCAGAAGGTAGCAGTTATTATAGAATGAACTGTTTGAAACAAGGAGTATTTTGAAAGAAAATTTCTGGCAATTTGTCTTTGTAACACGTTAAAAAATGTAAACATTCACTGTAATTTGCAATCATATCCAGTATGCTTGCTATCTACGTATTTGGGGTTGAAATATGTTTATCAACCTGAAATCATAAGCATGTGTTTAAAGCATGTACATACACTTCATTCCTTCCTATGTTTAGATTTGACTATTACAAAAGCCCTGTCAAGTTCAGTTTCATCTGCATTTGATTAATTTTTATGTACAGATCGTTATGGCTGATTATTTTCATGCGGGATTCCACATCATGAGGTACAGCTAGGGAAATATTTCAGGAAACTAATTCTTGATGGTGATGAATTATTATGAAGCCACATTTCATCAAAAAGATTAATGATAAGAAAATGCAAATAGCTTCTTTAGTTAGCATATCTGGCACAAAGTAAGAATGTAACAATTATGAGTTATTAGAATTCTTATGATTATTTTTCATTATCTGTCTCCATATATAAACAGGTAACATAGTGTTTAATAGCACATATTTGTGTTATCTACTTGAGCATGTGTATGTATGCATGTGTGTGTGTTTTTCTACCCTGGTGGAGGAGTTGAGATAACATGTTGCTACATGTAATTTATTTCTACTACTAAAAATACAGACGACTATGCTGCATATTATTTTGTGAATATGTGTTTTAAATTTTTAAAAAGATTTTCAGGTCATATCATCTCATTATAAAACAGTTACACACAATGATGCACAGCCATGGCTGTCTATAAAGATACCTGCAGTCTATTTTTCTGTATTAAAAATACATTTGTAGATAAAACACTACTCCAGTAGAATTTCAAAGTATGTTTTTCTTAACAATGAATGTTTTTATCAAAAGGAAATATTTAATATAATTTAAAAATGTTGTATCTTATTATTACTACTATGTCTAAGCTAATGTTCACTTTATAATAGAAAAAAAAAAGCCAACTGCTCATCTTCAATTTTGATAGTGAAATATTTTAAATTCATCCTCCAGGTTTTATCTGACATTAAAAAAATGTTAAAATAATAGCAATTAAAGGTGAAGTCCTCTCTTGATGATTCTAGTGAGAATACAAAGATCAGTCCTAACTCCTTCAATCTATAAAGAGTTTAAAGATAATAAATCAACAACTCTTTTTCATGGCAAACTGTGATAACATCTGATAACATGGGTGAAAGTTTTTAAGTGTTTTAAGGAAAAAAAGCATTGATAAATTCATTTTGTTAAATGAAGAAACAATGAGAGTATCAGAGGTGACATCAACTTGGGTTCTGAAAGTTGACGGAAAATTATAAGATGATTATTACATGTAGTGAAACTGATGGAAGACAGATAGCTTTTCTTTCCTGTGTACTCTTTTAGTAGACTGTTCCTTTTTAAAATAAATTTCTTACTGGGTGTGAGAGCAGTGATATTGCTTTGCAATAGTCTCTTAAAGATAAATTCCAACTTGATATCATTACCATTGACTTGATCTCCAACTGGATTATTTATCTATTTATTTATGATAGCCACTTGTGAAGGCTGTCTTACCTGAAACTTCTGGAATTATCAGATCATGTAAGTTTCTATGGCCTTCTAAAACTAAGGCTGGGTTTCCAAGGGTAGGCTCACTTACTGGAGACTAAGATAGTGTTTAAGAAACTATGACTCAGAATAAATCTAGCCTAGTATCTGAATTTTGAACAGCTAATGAAATAAGAATGATTTTTATATTTTGAAATAGCATGAAAACTTAAAGAATATATAGTGTTTCTTGATATGTTATATATAGACTATACATATATATATTTATATATATATATATATATGAAATATCCATTTGAGTTCTTCACAAACACACATCATGTAGACAAACTCTTATACAATGGATTTGACCTATTAAAGGTAATAACAGACTCCAATATTTCTAGTTGTATAAATAACCTGAGCCAAAATGAAGCATTTGACTTGAAAACAAATTATAGGGTTGGTTTGCAAAACCAAATCTTTCTACTCTTCACCTAAGGTCAGAGATCCTGAACATGGCAATGCACTATCCAAAAAGAAGCTTGAATTAGCTCATCGAAATTCCTGAGTGGCACTGTTGCTCACACTTGTGTGTGTGTGTGAAAGTTAGAAATCATATTTTATGAGAAATGTCAATCAGAAAGTGGGGAAGAAATTGTTCTTACTAGTAAATAATTTAAAAATTGCAATATGTTTTCTTATAAGATTCAGTTATCTCTACCTTTTCAGCACCCTCTATAAGGTTGTGTGCAGTAGAATTCTGTTTGCAAGATAAATATAGTCTGTACCAATGCCTTTACCATTTTAAAGATCATGTTGTTTATATGCCTCAATAATTCCCCTTCACTAAAATCCAGTGCATAAAAATGTCTATTAAGCATTCTGATAACATGGAAAAAAAGATATATTGCTAATTTTATTAAATAAGTAAAGATGAAATATCAAGGATCCTTATATTCAAAGGAGAAAAATACATATTCTTTCTTTGTGGGACAATAACATAGTAGACTTAACTATAATTTGTTCCTTAAGGTTTATCACGTAGGTTGAAATTTTATTTTGTATTTTAAGTTCTGCACTTGTAGTTCATTTGAAGAAAACCTTGTGGATGTAAATCTGATTCACTCATAACAGTTAAATTTCATTCTAGTTATTTGCTTGCCAAAAGCATCATGAATCTAATGTTAGGGTTCTTTTATTTCAAATTAATGAATATCTATTGATTAGTGACCTTCCTAACTATGTGCTAGTAGCAATATTTAATATTAATAATAAAATATTTTCCCCAATGCATATTAAATGATTTGATTTATTAAACATACATAAGGAGTGGGCTGACATTTAAGAAATACTGTACCCGAACATTTCTCTGAGGAACGTAGCTGATAATTCTAGTTCTGTGATGGGTGACTCCATCTTGTGAAGTCATGACTCATCTTGTTGCTTTGGAAAATGTAAATCCTAACATGCTTCTTTTCCCTGGATGTTACTGCCATTCTGTCAGACCTACAGCTACATTGTGGCGCAGTATGGACCCAGGAGTCAATGAGGCAAAACCCTTGAAGAATGCACTGGAATTCAAGTTAGAGGTATAGAAATGAGTAGAGTTCACTTTCCTTTTAAAACTTGCAGCAGGGGTGATCAGCTAAGAAGCTCAGGGGATGCAGCAGAGACCCATGAGTCCAGGCGGGGGCTGGGCCTTTTGGTGGGTCTTGCAGGAACTGCTGTACCCAGGCACTGTAGTTGCCCTGACTGCTAAACTGTCTTCCAAAAAAGTGCCTGAGACCCAGAAATGAAGCAGTTTGGTGACAGCCACTGTTGGAGGTACATCAAGCTCATCTTTCAGCTAGTGTGACTTCTCATTCTCTGCTATTTTGCACTGGTAAACTTAGGAATCTAAGACTCACTCCAACAAGCTGTGGTCCAAACCCACTCCAGCCAGCAGTGTGCAAAGCAATACAAAACAAAGAAGGGGAAACCCTTGCCATCTTTTTGCCCCAACCTTGAAATTTTTAATCCAAAGTACATTTAATTGCATATTAGATGTATTCTCAGTTACATGTATGCAACAGAATGATTTATTACCACATTCCTTACAGACATTTGTACGATTTACACAATAGAGAAAGGCATTAATGAGAATTGATACACATGCAGAAAAAAAGAGAAATGTTAGGAAGTCAGCCATAATAAATCAACAATCCTTAATTTTACCATAAAGATATTGACTGAATTCACTGAGAGCCACACAGGATTTGACAAATTAATCAGAAGATACACAAACTCGAAGAATCTCAGTTTATACCACAGGCTAAAAAAAACACCCTTTTCTTTGCCAGTTTAAAACTTGTAAATCATGTTTAAATGCTAATAAATCTTAGTCCTATCAGATACTTGTAAAAATAAAAAACCTGAAACTTACTAAATGGTCTCATCTTATCACTTCTCTATGGTGACAACAACTGACATTTACTAAAAATGGCCATTTCCATGCATACCTAACATTGACTGTTTCCCTGAAAGTTGTCCTGTTTATCATTCGGACTTACATTCAGACTTAATCATTCACTTGCCCATTACCACTGTCTATGGTAGAGCATTCAGAAAGGTATTAGCTGTGTAAATGTGTGCTAAAAGTGTAGCCATGAGGTCTACAGTCCACCTGTTGTCTTAGTGAAATTATAAATAGCATCTTCTTTCCTGTTCAGTGCTTGATGAATTTTTGGATCACCCTCACTATGGACAAGTAACACTAGGAAAGAAAATAAGGATCCTAAAAGCAACGATGTGCTCTTTCCCGAGCACCACGTAAGGAACCCAAGAACGCCAAAGCATGAGTTCAGTAAACTTTGAGCTAGATTATGGAATGCACAATAAAACTGATGAGTGAAATTCTAAAAAGGAAAAAAAACCACTATAGAGATAGGATAGCTTCAACTCTAAGACACTCCTAATTAGCAGGGTAGAGTTGCCTGTGAGGGTGGGCGGGGCAGGCGTGGTAGTGCTGGACTGTAATCCCAGAACTCTGAGAGCAGAGGAAGGAGGATCACGAATGTGAGGCCAGTTTGACAATTTAGAGAGACTCGGTCTTAAAATAATAATTCTTTTTTTTTAAAAGAACTGGGGCTATAGCTCAGTGCTAACTAAGGCTTTGGGTTCGGTCCCCAGCTCTACACCCCCAAAAGAGTGATGGGTGAGCCTAGGCTTCTGAGGCAGACCCTTTGGTTTCCAATCTCTTCGGAGATTTCAAACAGATTATTTACCTCTCTTAACTTCAGCTTCCTTCTTTGTTAAAAAAAAAAAAAGCCCACACCTGTAATGCCAGCACTAACCCTTGCCTTCTTGAAGGGGGATGTAGCCGAAGAGGGTAAAGAAAGAAGTGACTATCTGCCGATAGTGAAAGCTCACTTTTCTCTGCCTATTCAATTATCTCAGCAGACAGTATTTTCATTTTTCTCTATTATTATTTCATTATTTTGCCAATTGGTTCATACACGTGTTTTCTTTTTTCTTAGTTTTTTTTTTTTGTTACTCCTCTTTTGTTCTCATCCTAATAGCCAAATTCTTTCATTCTTTCTCATTCATTTCTATGGTTTTCTCTTTCTACCTTTCTTACAATTTTTCTCTATTAATGGTTTGAATAATCTAACATTTGTTTCCCTTCCTTCTTCCCATTTTAGTCTCTCATAAGTAATCGATCGTACTTAAATCATCTTATCATTTTCTCAAATCTTCTTTCTGTCCCCATCTTTCCTGTCAAGATTAATTCTTGGTTTTTATTCCATGTCATACTTGACTCATGGTTTGTTGTAGCTCACTCCCTCTTTTCACTTGATGCTGGAGATTGACCATGACATTTCAAGAATTTTGGATAGAAAATCCACTGCTGATCTACAACCCTAGCCCAGGTAGGATACAGTGCACTTTGCACATACAATCCACTCTCACACTAACTTTGGAGAATATTTGAATTCACAAAATAGGGAAGATGAAATACTCAGTCAAAAACCACACTCCAATTAGGCACAGACAACTGGGAGAATAAAGACCTGTTCCTGGGTATCCACAACTACAGCTACAACAATGAGAAACAGCACAAATACTGGGAACACTGCATTTACAAAAGGCATCATACAATGTTGCCAACACTAGAAAAGCAACCACAGAGAATTTATACTCTTTATACTCTTCTGCCTACAGCAAAATTGCTTAATGCATTAGGACGGTCCTATACTTGTGAGACCTACAGAAGAAATGAGTTAGCAGAGACACTTTGGAAATTAGTATACACATTTCTTTCAAACTAAATATAGTAATACAAAATAATCCAGCTATACACCTCAGTACAAAAGAATTAAAACCAGCATACAATAGAGACAGCTGCATTTTCATAATAGACAAATCATACAATCAGAATACATGTTGATCAATAGATGAATCTATCAACAAATTGTGATCTATGTACACATTGGACGGTTATTCTGCCAGAATGCTGAAAAAATGGTGTAATTTGCTGAAAAATGGCTGGGACTGGCCATCATCATGTACAATGAAATGAACCAGGCTATTAACAAAGTGTCTTTTTTTTTTTTTTTTTTATCTGTACCGGGGATCGAACTCAAGACCGCTTGCTTGCAAGGCAGGTGCTTCTGCCTCTGAGCTAAATCCCCAGCCCCAACAAAGTGTCATGATCCCTCCAATATATACAATATAGAAAAAAATGACGTGAAACTAGAACAAAGGAAGAAATAAGAGAGAACACAGAAGACAGTAGGAAATGGTAATTTTTGAGTGGATATGTAATATGAATGTATATAAATTTAACAGTGCAACCCATTAGTCTATATATCTTGTTTTGTTTTGTTTTGTTTTGGTACCAGGGGTCAAACTCACGACCTTGCACTTGCCAGGCAGGCACTGATGCTGCTGAGCTAAATCCCCAGCCCATTAGTCTATATATCAACATGCCCAGCTTTTAACATACCTTGAACTAAACAAACAGATGGCTGCAAAACATTCAGCTGGTAATCTGAGAATAGTATTTTCTTTTGTCTATGGTCTGTAAAATTGCAGCTATGTTTGTGTGATATATATTTCGTAAAATGTAATCATTTTTTGTGGAAGTGCATTAAACATGAAGAAAAGAAGAAGTGAAACAACCCTGCATTAAAAAGAATTAAGAAGTGTTGAGAATGAGTGCAGCATCGATACCTTTGTTGTTCTTTCATTTGAGGATGAGTATAAAGCAAGAAGTTTTGCATCAGATTAGATCAAAGGACAGCAGACACTGGTATATTAAACACGAATCTGAAATCTTCACCAAGATCACGAAGTAGCCATAGACTCCAAAGTCACACTTGGATTCTGCTTCAAGAGGATTTAGAAGTAAGTTTCAAGGAAGTATAAGCTAATATATGTTTTGGGGGAAATGTTCGACACAGAATGCCATGAGATAACCAACCTGTTATCTAATGTTACCTTCCCTAATGGGAAGACTGGAGAAAAATAGGGAATAAAAAGTGTATGGTAATCTACACAAATGAAATTATAACTTATTGAAAATTTCTAGTTATCAGATGATAGCCCGCATCTTGGGTACCCACTGAATCTGGTCAAACACTGTGATAGAGTGGAGACTATAAAACCTTCCAAGATATGAGATCAACATTTGTAGAAGAAATTAGATTATGTGTCTCAACACAGAGACTTGAAAGTAATTTGCATAAACCTGAATGTCAGAGAGCCAAGTAGAAACCAAATGAGGCATCTGCTGAGGATTTCTGGAGAATTCCTGCAGTTTTCAAGTATGTGCCTTCTTTTGTGAGTAGAAAGGGATACTTCATGTTGTATAGGACTTGAATTCTTTTCCTTTTTTTAAATAAAAATTTCTCTATAAATTCAGAAAGAAATTTGCATGATCTTGAAGGTTAGAGCATTTATTTTGTGAAAAATAAGATACTGTGGTATCAAAGGCTAAACTATGAATGTTAGTGGTTTACTTTATTATTTCTCAGGTCAGCAAGAAAAGAAAAATAATTGACTTGTCTAGATCATGCCTGAATTTAAGGAGAAAACTAGAAGGAACCTTGAGCAACTTGTAGTTAAGAATGCTTTGATTGGGAGGAAGAACTGTTTTTGTGAGTACAGATACAAAAAACAAAATAGTATACTGAAGAAAAACAGAATTAATTCTCCTTCCCAGTGCAAACAACACCCTCCTCAGTGAAACTGAAGTCTCACTGAACTTCAAGCTTCCAGAAAATACAAAGTACCTACAAATCAATTATTCCTTCTCTGCAATGCTAATGAATATGTTCCCTGTGGAGAGCAATCCTCACAAAAATATTTCAGAAAAACTGAACTTACAACATAAAGAGTTTAAGTACAAAAATTGAACTATATGAAAGACAATGTCTTTGATAAAGATTTGAATCCATATTGCTAGGTAAAATAAATCAAACTCAGAAAGTTAAATGCAATTGTTTTTCTTCAGTGAGAAAAACAAATGAAATCAAAAAGCAAAACAATACAAAATGATAAGAAACAAGGAGATAGTCTTTGCAGAGATGGGGAAAGAAAGAGTATCAAGATGTGATACTTACAAATTCCCCAGATTAATACATTCATTTTATATTGAATATATATATTTATTAATTTTTTTTTACTTTAAAAATGACAGTTTCATAGAAGATGGGAAATGAAATGAGTTACTAATGCAATCATGAAACCATTCCAAAATTAGTTGGTGACTGTGGTTGCACAACTCTGTAATATATGATTTAAGGAAGAGAATATTATGGTGGATTAAAAACCAATAAAGTATAAAATTTAAATAAATAAAAACTAAATATCATACACCCATACCTTTCCCACACATGGGCTATTTGTGCCTCAGCTTTACACATCCTTTCCTACTTATGGTCGTCTTTGTCTACAATCAAAAAGTCTCAGTTCCATTCTCATGTGTGTATCAGAAGTAATCTAATTTTTTTTTTTTGAGACAGGGTCTTGCTATGTTACAATCTAATTCTTATCAAGAACAAACACAATTTTGGAATTTGAAAAAATGGAATGCTTTATAATAGAAATGATGAGATATTGACTTTATGTTCCATGAAAGGAATATTACATTTTTGAACAGTCAATATAGCAAATAAATTTTTTTTAGAAATAACTGAAGTCTCAAATATTTCTTCATTGATGTGAATTGCTGTTATAATTATTTCTTATATCTATGGAAAATGAATGATATTTCACATACTCTAATTCTTGAATGTCATATCAATTTGTGGACTTTCTCTATTTTATCAGAAATGTACATTTTAATTTGGAAAACAGAGAATAAATAAGTTATTGTTGACCTAAGAGGTGGTTAGATATTTTATCTATGGAACAGATACTTCCAGCCTCCTCATTGCACCTTTATGAATACATTTTAATGTGCTCATTACTTTTATAATTATCTTCCCCAGCTTTAAAAAAAATACATATCAGTATACATAAGCAACATATGGCATAGTCTTGTTTTTTAATGTATATGAAAGGGATTTAACATTGCAAGTAAATACATGATCCTGATAGCTTCTCTCCTGACTTATAATCAAGGCAAAGCTACAATGAAAACAAATATTTAAGGAATACATGGAAGCACGAGCATAGTGAATTCCATCCAGCCATGCAATCTTGGCACCTCGCATGGAAGATGGTAGGGCCCTGCCAGTGTCCCCAGTCAGCTCCAGATCTTTGGGTAGGTCCCTTGGAGTCTGGTCATGCCTTGCCCAGCAATCCTAAGTGCCTGGGGAATTGTCTTCCCTCAGTGGAGTGAGCCAAAGGTCTGCACAGAGAACCCCACCCAGCTGTGCAATCCTGGCACCTCATTCACAACCTGATAGGGCTCTACCCATCATCAGCCTTGGACCTTTGGGTAGGTCCAATGGGGCCTCATTGGTCCCACCCAGTGACCCTGAGTGACCAGGGAATTGTTTACCCTTGGTGGCATGAGATAAATGCCTCCATAGCAAATCTCACCCAACCATGCAACCACGGTACTTTGCTTGGAACCTGATTAGGCCCCACCCTGCGACCCCAAGAAAATGAGCTGAAGACCTGCCTAGCATCCTCCAGGTAGCTGTTCAGCTTTGGTGCCACCTGGTAAAGTACCACACAGCAACCTCAAATATGCGGTGCCCTTTTCTGTCCATGCCGCGTCCTAGTCCATCCACGCCTTGTGACAATCGCTTCTCCAGGAAAAGGACACCACATGTGGGAATTGGGCGCGGGGATCTTGAAATGTTTTGTACTGATAATTGTAATTTGTGTAGTTCACATGTGTATGTTTTTATGTAATGCTCAATATGGAGTCGAGGGTGGAGACTCCAGGGGGG
>PVLA01010165.1:0-66389 GCA_004027455.1 Hydrochoerus hydrochaeris | reverse complement strand
TTGCCTCACTCGTAGAGCAATGTATGCACAGTTAGCTCTGATAGAGACAGAAGCCCTCTAAGAAACAGGATTATATGAAGGTTGAATATAAGAATATTTTTTCTCCTATGAGAAAGTGGAGAAAGTGTATAATGGATTTTTTCCTAATGCAACAGTGCTCTCCTTGAAAACTGAGGATTGATTTTTATTGGCCGGGAAATGCTTCTTTTTTAAAATTCTAGAGTAGGGGGTCTGCAGACTGTATCTCACATTGTGCCATCCTGTTCTTAAGTGGGATGAGACAGTACAGTGCAGAAGCATCATTCAATATCCTGGGACTTTGAGCCTGTGGCAAAATGACATTCAGAGAAATTTACAGTGTACAATTCAAAAGTTACATAAGCTTAGTGGTGGCACTACTGGAAGAACTACCACAGAGAGAAATTGTCAAATTACATGACACAATGCAGAAGACTGAACTTCAGGCAGGAGCCAAGAATTACACATGCAACCTTACTTTGAAAGAAGAGATGAGAAAAGTATAGAGACCGAATCACTTATACTAAGAACAATATGGCAGCAGAATCTCATATTGTAACATCATAAATGAGCAAATATCTGAAGACTTGCAGCAATTTCCTTTCAAGGGAAAGAATGTTCTCTTGACTGAAGGGCACCCTCTATGCCTGTTTTCACGACGGTAGCAGCCATAAAAGTTGCTGATCGCACAATGTATTTTACCACTTTGTCTTGCCCCAGCTAAATTTAGAGAAAGAGAGAACCCTTCAAAATCATTCTTTACTTAAGCAGGTCTCTTTAACTGCATCAGAAACATAATCAAATGCTAGTAGGCTTACAAAAGGTCATAATGCACTTAACCTGAATTATTTTACCAAAGGAAGATCAATTTTGAACTACAAATCATGGGTTAAGAAAAAAAAAGCTGATCTTGATTGATATTGGTGATTCATTTTTCATACATTAGGAGGAACAAGGAATTGTCTGTCAAACAGCCTCAAAAACCCTTAGAGTTAAATAAATAAATACATGCAATTCTTGGATTTGAATGTAAATTTCCTTAACATGTAAGTGCCAGGCCAGTGATACAGATCAGCAGTACAGCACCTGCCAAGGCAAGCGTAAGGTCCTGAGTTCGATTCCCAAAACAAAACAAAAAAGGTAAATGTCATGTGAGTGTACATTCTTGTCTGATTTGCTAAGTGATACCTTTCTCACTTTCTAGAGTAATGCTAGGATCATGTTACATGTTCAGTAAATACTTATTCATCACCTTCTTGAATTTTTACCTACCTGGTTGTTTTTACCTAACAGCATACATAAGTGATTTCACCAAAGATTCTGCGGAAATTAGGCAGTTAATAACAAAGTATCTTAAATGCATTTATTGTAACAAATTTGATAGCCTAGACAAAAGGGACAAATACCTTGTAAAACAAATTTCCAAGGTCAATACAAAAAAAGGCAAATTTAGAACTCTCCTGTATTTGGTTTAAAAATCTCTCTATAGTTAGCAATTTTTACATAGAGAAAATTCAAACCCTGTTTGCAATACTGGTAAATTCTTTCAATATGTACAGAGGTGAAAATAGTTATAACAATCTTAAATTCTTTTCAGAAAATAAAGGACTAAATCTCAACTGGTTTCATGAGCCTAGAATAATTTTGACACTAAATATTGATGAGAATGAAGAAATTTTGACAATCAGTGTTGGTTATGAACACAAACCTAAAAATTGCAACAGTAAAACCCTCAGATTGTGTTCAGCAATATAGAAAAAAAAATTCTCCAAGTAAATAATTTCCAGGAATAAAATTTAATTTAACCCTTGATATGAATTAGTAATGATTAATATTAGTAGAACACAATACACAGTAAAAGAGCATATCAATGAATTGAGAAAATATATTTAATAAATTTGAACATCCATTTTAGTCACTTTTCTGCTGAGACAAATCACCCCCAATTTAGAGGATGACAGTTTTATTTGGTTCGTGTTTTCCAGTTGGCTCAGTCCAAAGTTAGCTGGCTCCAAGCAGAAACATCATGTTGGAGGACAGCTGTTCCCTCCGGTGGCAAAGGGGAAACAGAGAGAAGGGAGGAGCTGGGGACTGGAACACACCCTTCCCAGTCGGCCCTTTTCCAACCGAGCTCCACCTCTGCATGCGTGAGACGTTTAGGAGACATTTTAAGATCTCAATCATAGCCAAACTTATTCATGGTTTTTGCAAAGAAAACAACTCAGGCATAGAAGAGTAGATTATTTCTTACAATAAGTAAGAAGTGCTTCCTAGTTAGGGGTAGAATACTGATTGCTTTTCCCGCTAAATACAAGAATAAGTGATAATACTCATAAAAGGTTTTGTTTAAAGTTTTACGGACAACCTGAGGTCGATCAGTGAAATAAGAAAAACAAATAAAAGATATTACACTTAAAAGGAATTAAAATGGAAATATTATTAGGTTGTATGCTTGTACACTTTGAAAATGCAAAAGAATCTATAAACCAGTAGAAATAATAAGTGAATTTCACAGTACTATTAGATGTAATTAAAAATAAATGTCTGCTTATACACACAATAAATAATTCTTACATGACATTTAAAATGATATAAATTGACATTCAGTAATCAACTATAAATCTAAATGGAATCTATAGGACATGTTTATTAAAACAGTAAAATATTGCTATTAGAAATTTCAGTGGTTCTAAATACATGCACAAGTACATTTTGTTAGCATGTTAAGGGTGCCAATGTATCCTTATTAGATTATAAATTCAATGTGGTCTCAAGAAATATTCTTTGGTAGCATTTTTGTGACAGTATGTGAAAACTCAAGAGTTGAATCCACTAGATAAGGGAAGTCCTTCAGTAGCAAAGACAAGTGAAGAAAAGTAAAGCTACCAATTCTTACTGTAAAGCTGTAAAAAGCAAGATAATATGGTATGACTATATGAAGAGGTCAGTTAATTGATAGAATAGCATTGTTTATTGAATTCTGCCAGTTTCATAAGTTTTGACAATATGTTCTAATTAATACTTTTGTCTGGATTACTGTATATTTCCTCCACTACTGTATATATATATATATATATGTATATATATATATATACATATATATATATGAAGTTTATATAAATTAAAAGAAAAGCAGCAGATATTGAGCAAATGATAGGAATAGACCATTCAAAAATGAACAAGATGTCCAAGATCAACATATGGTCAGATTAGTGTCTGATGAATATCTGTGTTGCCTCACATGGTACAGTGACAAATACTAGAACTCAAAATTCTTGTATAAGGGCAGTGTGTGTGCATGTGTGTGTGCGTGCATGTGTGTGCACGTGCATGTGTGTAGGAGTGCTGCTTCTCAAAATTCCTGAAGAGCAAACCTCGCACTACTATCACATTGAGGATTAGGTTCCAACAAGCAAATTATAGGAGAGGCCAATGGTTCATTAGAGTTGCCTTGAAATAACAAGAGTATTTCACAAATTAACAAATTTTGTTAATTTAATTATCTCCTCAAATTTGTAAATAAAATTATATTTATAGACTGATACGTAAAATATAAAAGAGTACAGTCCAAATTAGTAGTCTAAACCAGTTCACATTTATTACCTCACAGTTTCCATAGGCCAGGAGTCTGGGCAGTGCTTTGATGTACTCGCTGCTTATAGTCTCATGGGGTTACAATTAAGGTTTTGGCCCTACTATATTCTTATCTGACTGTACGTGGGGAAGACCCTGTTTCAAGAACATTTGGGTTATTTTTGAAAGATTTTTTTTTTTTTTGCAGCTGTGTAAGTAAGGTAATTTTTTCTTTCTATCCATTGACTTGGGCCTGCTCTTAGCTACTAGGTTGTCCTTAAATCCTTTGGGTCTGGCTCCTTCCATAAACCCTCTCACAACATCACATGTTAGTTAATCAAAGCCAAAATGGTAACTGTCCTTCCATTCTTTCAAGACAAAGTTATTTATAAAGAAAAGGCTTGTAGGCAGGGGATTTAGCTCAGCAGCATAAGAGCCTGCCTTACAAAGCACACAGTTGTGAGTTCGATCCCTGGTACCAATAGAAAAGAAAAGAAAAGAAAAGAAAAGAAAAGAAAAGAAGAGAAGAGAAGAAATAAAAGGAAAGAAAAGGGCTTGTAAAAGTGGTATCCCAGCACCTTTGCTATGTAATATCACCAAATGAATTCTTATTTTATTCTTCTATTGAGGAACACATTATGTCTACAGTTAAGAAGTGAAGACATGATCTCTTTAGAGTCATACTAAAGTGTACTTTTGCACTCTGAAAATTTTGTAATGAGTAAAGCATTCCCAACCTATTCTAACTCATATAATTTTCTAAATCATACTAAATGAAAAAATGAGGGATGCTATATATATCACTGTGTTCAAAAATATATGCATGCAAGCATTTTAATTCACGGACTATTATTAAAAGTAAGAAAATTGAACTAGTGATTGTGAACATTTCTTTCAAGTTATGGGGATAAGGAAGCTAAAGATATTTAATAATTACCACTTTGTGTATTTGCAATTTTGCACAAAGTTTATACTGAAGCTCTTTCAAACAGTAAGTAACATTTACCTAAATGAAACATGATGGAGAGTTAGTGTTTCATCTCCACTGTGTTTGGGAATGAATAGGTAGCTGGTAAAACACTGTTTCTGGGTGTATCTTTGTATTTTTGGACAAGATTGCATTTTGAATCAATAGATCCTAAACCTAGAAAAAGTATTGAAAGACATACTAAATACAGACAAAAATTACCATAATCTCCAGAACAACAACAGAAAAACCCCACCAGACAGGGCAAGAAGTTAAAGAAGGGGGAAAAGCAGAAAACACAATAGGAATATAACAACAAAGTTGAGCCAGTACATATCAGTTATATCCATAAATGTAAATAGCCTCAATTCACCTATCAAGAAAAATAGATTGAGAAAATGGATCAAGAAACAGGATCCCACAATATGCTGTATACCAGAAACATCTGACTCAAAAGAAAATCATAGATTAAAAGTCAAAGGATGGAAAACAGTATTCCATGCAACAGGAACCCAGAAAAAAGCAGGTGTATCTATTCTGTTTTCAGATAATGTGAACTTCAAACCTAAAATGATTAAAAGAGATAAAGAAGGTCACTGTATTCTTGTTATTGAAAACTTCAAGAAGTAGAACTAAAATTTCTAAATATATATGCACCAAATGCAGGAGCAACCAATTATATAAGACAAATATTAATGGATATAAAAAATAAAATTCACAAGAATACACTGTTAATAGACCTTAATACGCCACTGTCACATAGAGATAGATCAACTAGACAAAAAGTCAGCAAAGAAATAACGGAACTGAATCATACTGTAAGCAAATAGATTTAGTAGATGTTTACAGTGTTGCACACAACCACATCAGAAGGCACATTCTTCTGCACATGGAACATTCTTCAAAGTAGAACATATATTGACCCATAAAACATTCTTAAGTAAATGCACAAGGATAGAAATTACCCCATATACAACACCTGATCATAGTGAACTGAAACTGGAAATTAATGGCAAAAGAAATTGCAAAACCTGTATAAATACATGGAAATTATATAACAATCTTCTAAACAACCAGTGGGCTACAGGTGAAATTAAAGAAGAAATAAAGCAATACTTACAATTCAATGAAAATGCAGATTCAACATACCATAATCTGTGGGACACAACAAAAGTGGTCCTAAGATGGAAATACATAGAAATAAATAGTCACATCAACAAGATAGAAGAATCACAAATAAACAACCTGATGCTACATCTCAAGCTTCTAGAAAAGGAAGAGCAAGTCAAACCCAAAACTCATAGAAGAATTGGAAAGATCAGAGCAGAAATTAATGCAATTGAAATAAAAAAAAACAACAAACAGAATTAATGAGTCAAAGCGCTGGTTTTTTGAGAGGAAAAAAAATTGACAAACCTCTAGCCAACCTAATAAAGAAAAAGAAAGAAAAAACTCAAATTCATGCAATAAGGACTGAAAAGAGAGAAATCACTACAGATGCAATAGAAATTCAAAAGATCATGAAAACCTACTTTGAAAGTCTCTATTCACATATGGTGGAAAACGCAGAGGAGATGGACAAATTTTTATGAACTACCAAAGCTCAATCAAGAAGATATAACAATTATGAATAACCCAATATCAGCTACTGAAATTAAACATGTGATTAAAAACTTACTAACAAAGAAAAGCCCAGAGCCTGATGGATTCATTACTGAATTCTTCAAGAAATTTAGAGAAGATTTGATGCCAATACTCAAACTCTTCAATGAAATTGAAAGAGAAGCAATCCTCCCTAACTCATTCCTAGAGGCAAGTCTTACTCTGATATCAAAACCAGAGAAAGACCCAATCAAAACCTATAGGCCAATCTCACTAATGAACATTGATGCAAAGATTCTCAATAAAATACTGGCAAATAGAATGCAGCAAATCATCAAGAAGAATATACACCATGACAAAGTGAGATTCATTCCAGGAATTCAGGGATGGTTTAACATATTCAAATCAATAAATGTAACACACCACATCAACAAAGCCAAAAACGAAAATCACATGATCATCTAAATATGTGCAGAAAAAGCTTTTGATAAAGTCCAACACTTGTTCATGATAAAAAAAAAATACCTTACAGAAATTCAGAATAGATGGTGCTTACTTCAACATGATAAAAGCCATCTATGACAAACCAACAGCCAGTATTATACTAAATGGTCAAAAACTGAAAACTTTCACACTAAAATCAGGAACAAGACAAGGATGTCTACTATTACCACTCCTATTCAAAATAGTTCTGGAAATACTAACCAGGGCAATCAGACAAGGGAGAGAAATAAAATAAATAAAGATAAGAAAAGAAAAAAGTAAAATTATTATTTGCAGATGACATGATACTTTATATAGAAGACCCAAAAACTCCATAAAAAGACACTAGAGGAAATAAACAAGTTCAGCAGCATAGCTGGATATAAAGTCAAAACTCAAAAATCAATAGCATTCCTGTACACAAATAGAAAACTCATTGAGAGTGAAATTATGGAAATATCACCTTTCACAATAGCATCTAAAAAAAATGAAATACCTAGGAATCAACCTAACTAAGAATGTAAAAGATGTATATGCTGAAAATTATACTACCCTTAGAAAAGATATTGAAGAGAACAGAAGAAATTGAAAGAATATTTCTTGCTCTTGGTTAGGAAGGACAAACATTGTGAAAATGGCAATACTCCCAAAACTGTTATGCAGATTCAATGCAATCCCAATCAAAACACCATTAACGTACCTCATCGGTCTAGAGAAAACACTCCTAAAATTCATTTGGAAACAGAAGAGACCTAGAATAGCAAAGGCAATTCTGGGAAAAAAGGCAAGACAGGAGGCATCTCAATTCCTGATTATAAACTATACTACAAAGCCATAGTGATAAAATCAGCTTGGTACTGGCAAAGAAATAGACCTGAGGATCAATGAAGCAGATTAGAAGATAGAAACACAAACACAAAGACACTCAAGCACCTGATATTTGATAAAGGGGCTAAACATGTCCACTGGAAGAAGGATAGCCTCTTTAATAAATGGTGTTGGAAAAATTGGCTCTCCACATGCTGAAGTCTGAAACTAGACCCATGCCTATTACTATGCACTAAACTAAAGTCAAAATGGATCAAAGATCTAAATATTAAAACAGAAACACTAAATCTATTGGAAGATAAGATAGGTAGAAAACTTAGAAACATAGGCATAGGCAGAGAATTCATGCAAACCACATGAGAAATACTTCAAAGAATCAACAACTGGAATTACATCTTATTTCTTTTGCACTTCAAAAGAAATCACCAACAGAGTTCAAAGAAAACCCACAGAATGGGAAAGAATTTTAGCCAACAATCCTTCAGACAAAGGATTTATATCCAGAACATATAAACAACTAAAAAACATCAACCCCCCCAAATTCAAAGACCCTCTCTAAAAATGGGCATCTGAGAAGAAAACACAGTTTTCTTCATGTGTTTATTTGCCATTTGTAATGGCAAATAAGCACATGAAGAAATGTTCACCATCACTGGTCATTTGAGAAATACAAATTAAAACAGCAGAGATATCATCTCACTCCAGAAAGAATGGCTGCCATCAAGCAAACAGCTGGTAACAAATACTGGCAAGGCCATGGGGAAAAAGGAACACTTCTCTAGCATTCAAGTGGCTGATACATGTGTAGACCCACAGTAGGTCACACACATGGGTATATGCGCATATGTGTATGTACATATATAGATGTGAAAGTGAGTACATATATATGTATATATGTGTTCCTAGATGCCACACCTCATTGTAGGTACTGTATGTATATCAGATCTTTAATTCCTTATAAGGACCTCACAAAGTTGATTCCATTGTTACTCTGAGTTGAGGAAACTCTGGCATTAAAAGCTTAACTTCCCTTTGTCATAGCACTACTAAGCATCAGGACTGAATTTATGCCTGGGAAATCTCATGTCAGAGTCCAAGCTCTTGACAGTATTTTATCCATACAGCATCTCTGAGGTGAGCTGAAAGTGCTCTGGCTTGGAGAACCATGTGGGAGGGAATTAGATTACACAGTAGCTTTAGCTTATTCAACAGTGTAAGGGAAGCAAAAAGAAATCCTATGCTTACTTTTCAGGTAATGAAGTTTTTGATAAGTGTATGTTGTGAAAACCTTTGCTTTTTCAAGTAGAGGCATTATAATTCTGAAAGTGTCCAAACTGGTATGTTTTGCTGCATGAATACGATGTTGAACCACCTTCCTTGTTTAACTTATAAGTTTTTAGATTTTTAGCAAGACTCCCCACAGTTTGTGAGAGAAAAAATATTCTGCCTTGCTTGTATGCAGCATTTGCATTTCAAAGTAATTATTTCTTTTCTCCCAACTCTCTGTTTGCTATCAGGAAAAAATGAGAAAATGGAAAAAATATGTAGGTATACACTTTTGTCTTTCAGAACCAGGCATTAAATTTATAAAGTAGGTAAAAGCACAGTTTTTACTTTAAAAAATAAAAACAGAGTCATAGAAATAAGAATACATGTTACAGTAGTACAATATTTAAAACATCCCATCATTAACAGACTATTAGGTGTTTAGGGCCACTTTCTTATTTCTTTCCAGCAGAGAGTATCTCATTTTATCAAATAAGCAAAAAAGTAGAGGAGCATTTTTAACAAACGGCTCATTTACTGACACATTTTAAGCCATCTATCATTAATTTGTACTTCTCTATCTTTGTACCCCTACTCAATGCATATGCATTGAAATATACCACTCATTGCTGTTAAAATTCTGATTCTTGACAGCTCTCATCTTAGTCTATGCATAATTCATTGTAATTGCTGTCTTCTATGAGCATAGAGAAGTCACATGGGTTGCTGCAAGATTTTAGGCACATAAAACTGTCATACGAGTGTGGATACCCACTGCCTACAGAAAGAACAAAATACCTTTTCAATGCACAGACTCTGGGGTCTCATCTGCTGAAGCAGGGAATATTTTGTGACCAGCATTGTACTGCAAACTTCAGAAACTTAGGGAATATTGCAGTAATAAAGACTGTAACTTCATTATTTTGCAGCCAGTACTTTGTGTGGAAAAAAAAAAATCTAGATGTCTTTAGATTTGCAACGCCAGAGCTACTTGTATGTCTTTCATGTAATCCAGTTGGAGAGTCCCATTGTTTTCTTGAAATTAGGACTTTTATATGAAAGTGGAGCTATAAAGTCCTTGGAAGAATATATAATGATGATGTTGTATATTTGGGAGACCAAAAGTTTATAAAGTGACCAGAAAACCTTGGTCTGAGTAGCAGAAAGAGAAAGCTTTTCCATTGTTTTGTGTCTGTATAGGAAAAGGAATCATGGGTTCAGAGCTACACACAGATTTACTATTTTTGTAGATATTCACTTCACAATTCAAAAAAAGTCTGATTTTCTTAAAGTTCTTTTTCAAGGGATCAGGACTGCTTCATTTTTAAAGAATGGAAATATACATTTGTAGTCAGCACATATTTCATATTTCTGAGAATGCTCCAAGATTTGCTAGAATCCTGTGTTTGCCCTCAGCACTTCTAGGCCCCGTGTGGTTGCTCCCCCTGCGTTCTTTGCTCCTAGGTGTGCAAATGAGGCACAGGCCTGCTGTATACCCATTAGGGACTCAGGTTGGCACAGGCCCTCCAGATGGAAACCCATATGACTTTTGCTAAAAGCAAAGAAACACATTCTTTATCTTTACTCTAATTTTTCCTTTAAAATGAGGTTTAATCATAAGTCATTTGATAAATCTTCCTGGAATGCCTAGAAAACCAGTGGATCTATGAAGGCCAAGATAAAGGAAAGTATGCTGTGAAAGCAACGTGCCAGCCACAAGTATTCTAATAAGTCTGCTTTCTTCAAAGCAGTCACCTGAGGAGGACCTGCTCCGGCTTAGCAGCGCGGCTATACCTCCACTCCACACCGCCTTGTTTTTGGAATTGCATTCAGAGTTAGTTTATGAGCAACATAAGAAAGCTATTACTTTATGGTCACACCACATAAAGTCTCATAAATGAAATAGGAAAAATAAAGGGAAACAAATGGGGTGAGGCCTCACCCATCCATAAACTCAGCCAAAGAGATGAGTCTTGTAACCTTCCTCAAGTGCTGAAAACTGATGTTTCCTAATAATATTAAAGAAAGAAAAATAGACATACGTATCTAGGGAAAAGTGTCTAGTGCCTGGATACCACATTCTATAGTTTTCCAGAAAACCTGAAAAATAAAGAATACACTTCTTGAAGATTGTAGGTAAGTCTGCCATTATGTATATTTATCTGTGTCTCTAGACCAGACATTGTCCTTTTAGCATCACTAAAGCCTAAGTCTTTCTTTCACACAGGTGATCCGTAATCATATTAACAACCCCATTGGCTTAACTTGTGTTCTCTACATGGGTCTCTACCTAAGTTAGGTCATTATTCTGCACATTCTTTACTGATAGTACCTCTTACCAGATCTCTGGATCTATAATGCTTTGCTTATAAGCAGATACAATAACCTCTCTAAATCATATACTGCTTATTAAACTCCTTAGTAAAATCTTGCCACAACTTTTCTTAACCTCAAAATGAAGCTATATTGCTCCTTAGTATGACAGTCAAATCATTTGCAATGTATCCCTTTTAGACACTAGATTAACTAATCTAGTCTGGTTTTATCCCATTGTTTGCTTCTTGCTCTCTAAATAGATGGGAAACACTATTCTCTGTCTTGTCCCAAAATTCCACTCATGCTATTCAATATACAACCTGAAATATCCAAGTAAGCTGGTACTACACAAAACAACCATTATTTTCTAGTAGTTGGACTATGTCTAGCTTAAAGACATAGAAGTGTACCTAGACAGTAGGGGTTCTTAGCATAAATATTTTGTGGACAGTATGAAAAAATCAGGATTTTAGATAATCTCTAAGCCTACAACTCATCACATTCATTCTGCCCAATAACCTGTGTTGTTTGAAAGCATACCTGGGAGTTCTAATGTATGTTAAGTGTCATGAGAAACACTTTTAAGATTCTCCCTCATATCTTTTATAGACTGTCAGTCATAATACTGATTTTTCTGCAAAATCCTTTCTACAAATAGAAAATTAAGTAAAATATCAAACAGTAGAACCCAGAAAAACAATTGATGAATAATTATTTTTCATGGAATATTCATTAATCCCTCGTTTTGTTATAATAAATAGCTTAGGAGATTTTTACAACTCCTTTAAACAGAATAATTCAAAGCAGATAATATTTCCAGTATTCTAGGTTAAGCAATATGAAAATTTGGCAGCTACTTCCTTTTCATCTTTAGGATTCTTTTGGAAACCCCAAGTGGCATGTCAGGAGAAACTCAAGACACAGAAAGACTGTGCATTTGTTCTAGTTAAATGCTTTAAATGAGCTGAGGACAGAACTAAAAATCAGTATCATCTGTCGACAAAGTACAGCAGCCATCTTGGATCATCGAAGGCCATCCTGCAGCCTTGGGAAAAGGCTGACCAGCTGAGCACAGTGCCACAGAATCTAAGGAACAATAAAATAAAACACTAAACTACTCTGCTTTGTAACAGCTGATAACTACCTCTAGCTTTTTTTGCTTTCTGTACTTTTTCTTCCTTCCATGTAAAAATATTCCCCCAGTTTTGAAAGGAAGTGATTGTTCTTTACACATCATAAAGGAAATTAACATGGAGTCTATTGTAAAGCAATTCACTTTGTACCTCCAGCATTCGGTCACACTTTTTGGTTTACCAAACACGTAAGATGGAGACCAGTTGGCAGTTTAGGCTTACCTGTTCCCTGCGTTTAGTCCAAACTCACGTTGTTTCTCCTACATGAAAAGAGCTTGCTCGGCTAATGCAAAAATACATTTTTAACTTCTTTAATCCTTTAAACCACAAGGAAGATGAGGGTGGATAAAGGTTCCAACTGCTCATCTTTTAGGTAAAAAATTCTCAAATACTTTCTGAAATCTTAAATTCTTGGTTGAGTGGGACCCCTTGCCAAAGTGCATTAGTGCACCTTTCACTGACTTTTCCCACTTCTTCCTCCACACTTCATTCTTCCTAAATTCATCTCTCAAACCCTATTCCCAGTCTCTCTCTCCTGGAGAAATATAAGTCCTTGCCTTGCATTGTTTTCAAATAAAGCCAAATTAATATGATCAATTACATCCTAATGTTAATTCCAAGAATGTTTCTTCCCAGGTTTATATGTTGCAATCTAACTCTCGTGTGAGTGTTGGAAAGAGGGTCTCTAAGAAAGAATGGAATTAAAAGAAGCCACAATAGTAGGGTTCTGATCCAATGAAATTTATAAAAAAAGAAATGAATATCAGAGACCTTTGTCTGTGTCTGTCTACCTCTCTGGCCGTTTACTCCAAGCACATGCATCAAGGAACATAAAGACACATAAGACACAGCAAAGAGGAACTCATCTTCAAACCAAGAAAAAAATCCTTCAGCAAAATTTCAGTTCAGTTAGTAGAACTCTGATTCCAGACTTTTAGCCTCAAAACCTGGCTAGTTGCAGTACTTTACAAGGCACTTTGTGTCTGTCTACCTCTTCATGTTGCTGGGACCCCTGAAAGGAGATCCCAGCGCTGTGGCTCTTCTCCTCCCATTGAGGACTAACCATACTAGCCCTGATATACATTCCTGCATCAGGGGTGTGAAATGTTTTGGATTCTACAGATGCTGTGGAGCTATGTGGACAATACTATCTTAGGCCTAATTGGTTAAACCCCTTCATCACTCACTTGGGTTCTACCGGCTGAATGTTCTTATGTTACCACGGATATACCATAATCTTAAGCCTTCTCTAAGAAATTTTTAAGTTCTCAGGCTATTTCCTGAGGACCAAAACATAATGAAACACCTCATTTAGTCCATTATGCTATTACCAAATGTTAAAAACTAGGTAGCTTAAAATAACAGCAGAAATATGTGTTTTTTGCAGTTCTAGAAACTAAAAGTCTTATTTCAAGGTGACAGCAGATGCAGTTTTTAGTGAGGCCTCTCTTCCTGACCCATATATAATATATGTCTTCTTACTACATTTTCCAAGTACTTTTTTTTCACTTGGGGGAAGAAATGGAGAGAGAGAGAGAGGAGAAGAAGAAGAAGAAAAGAGAGGAGAGTACAGGGAGAAGCTGTATCCATCCAAATATCATCACACTGATGATGAAGTCTTCAATGTATCAGTTAGTCTGGGGCACAATTTAGTTCACAGTTCTTTTGTTTTTCATTCTTAATTTGAGCTTAAAATTAGTAGAAAAAGAAAAACTTTCAATGAATTATTTTTTTATTCTGTCTCTGGAAAAATCTCCCACGCAATGATTATACATATTTCCTCTCACCTTCTATGTTTGGGTTTCTTTTTTGTACATGAGAACATGTTTTGCAGAAGTTTTCATGTCTTGGTAAAAAAATCTTCATGGTCAAGCTTTAATTGTGGAACAGAGCAGGAGAGGAATAACAGGAGAAAATAAAAGCTCAAAACAAAATGCACAAAATACACTGGGAAACTTTTATAGATATCATTCTCATTATGTTATGAGTGTCTTCTACCTTCTAGGGTTAAGAAGTTCTATCCTAAACATATTAATATCTTCCCAATGCTTAGCCAGTTTTTTTGGCACTAGTACGAAATTAAGTTTTTTCTGATCAATTCTTGGTATTAGCATCCAATATCCTTTTGTATCACTGTCCAATGTGATTTGCAAACAGATTACAAAAAACTATGTTAGATATTTTCCTTTGGAAGAAGTGAAAAATTCACATTTCTCTGTCTCTCTGTTTATCTCTCTTCCTCTCCCACTACCTGTACATTCTTTTTCATACTTACGTGCCTGAGTGAAAATATACAACCATGAAATATGAAAAAACCTCTGAGCTTAATTTATTGAAAGTCTTTATAATTTAAATATGGAACAGTTCAGTTTGCTAAATTTTTATCTCATAACCAGTGAGTTCACCGTGTATTCTAGGCCTGCACCAGCAGACTCTCTTCCTCCTCCCTTGCAGGACCTGTAACTGTATTTCTACTGACAAAGGTGGAAGTTGTTGCATTAGTTATTTATTCTTAAAGTTTTTTTCTAATTATATATTATCAGAGTCATTAAGGTAACTTTGAATCAGACTTCAATGTGACAATAAGTCATACATGTTATTCTCAAAACTTTTGGCCTCTGTTCTGTTTCAACTCCAGCATGTTGTCCCCCCTAAATCCAACACCCTCAAATCAGCCATTCCCTATTTCTCTATTGCAACAACAGATACTAATCTCATGACACATATTTTTTCTCAATATTTAGTATAATTCTCTACATAAAGTATGAAATATCATGTATTGCAAAAATTCAAAACATTTAGAAAAGTAATTTCATAAAAATTCACACTGAGTAATATATCTGTGTAATATTCATTGCAGAATATAGTTAAAAATTTTTCCTATGTTGCCTAGATTGGCCTTGAGCATTTGGATCTAGGACATTTACTCCCACCTAAGCTTCTTTAGTAGCTGGAATATCGGCCCATTGTGTCCATGTAAGATTTGCATTCTTGCAAAGAAACAAGATTGTACAAAAACAGGTAATTCAATGAATGATATAATTAATATTTGCAAACAGATGCCAGAGGTTCTGATTAGATTTTAAATATTTTTTTATTTTAAAGAGAATAAAATAAAACAAAATAGAACAAAACAAATCAAGTCAAAACAGAACAATGCAAGCAACATAGCAGTTCACAACACAACAGGACATCAACAGTGGCTACCATAATGCCTCTTGATTTCTTTGAAATAGTTGATCATACCTTTATACACAATAATGTCAAACATAACAAAATAGTGTAAAACCATTCAAAAGATTGAAAGCAGCACAAGACTTCAAAACCAGATAACAGGAAAGTTGTCCATACCATCACACATAATAAAGTCAAAGAAAACACAACAGGATAGAACCAATCAAAACAGAAGGACAAAAGCATGATAGGACTTCAAAGCAAGATGACAGGAAATCAGCAATGGCTGCCATAATATCTCATTTTCTTCAAAATAGCTGTTCATACCATCACACATAATAAAATCAAACAAAACAGAATAAAATCAATTAAACAAATGAATGAAAGCATTGGAAGACTTCAAAGCAATATGTTAGGAAACTAAGATTATCATAATATATCCAATAGCTGCCCTTATCATCAGACAGCGTAAAATCTAACAAAACAAGACAAAACAAAGCCAAACCTAACAAAATTGTAAGAACAATACAAGAATTCAAGACAAGACAATAAGAAATGAACAGTAGTTACCACCTTTCCCTCCCAGGTATTTCCTCCCCATCACTCTTACAATAACTATTTTGCTTTTGTATCCCATTAACTCCTTCTGTTTCTTATGCTGGGTTCACATGTATGAGTTTGAACTGTTTCACCCATGAGCATGATCTCCAGTTGCATCCATTTTCCTATAGGAGTCTACAGATTATTCTACTTTAGAGTTGCATAGCTTTCCACTGCATGAAAATACCATATCTTTCTTATCCATTTTGCAGTTGATGGACTAGTTACTTTTGCCTATTTTTTTCTAGTTTCCTGTTAAATGAAACAATTGTGTTTTGTCTCCTTTGATTTTCAGTTTATGAATTTCCTTTCTGGTTAAATGTGTTTCTTATATACAGTATATTGATGAATCTTGTTTCTTAATCCACTTTCCCTGAGTTTCATTTTACTGCTGACCTGAGACCATCTATATTAATGGTTACAAACAGCATACATTGGTTTGTCTCTGTCATATCCTCCTGGTGATGTCCCTCCACTTTTCTCTTTCATTCAATTTCCTGTCTTGTTTGGTGATCCTCCTCTGCTGCTGTTCCTGGAACCATGGTCATCTATCTCTCTCTAGAATATCCTTTAGCACTCTCTGTAGGGTTGATTTGGTAGTCATGAATTCCTTCAGTTTTTCTTTATCATAGAAGTAACTTATTTTTCCATCAATTTTGAAAGATAGTTTTGCAGGGTACATTAATCTGGATTGGAAGTTGTTTTCTTTCAGGGTTTAAAACACTTCAAATGCTTCTTAACTTGATTGTGTTGATAAGTCTGCTGTGATTCCGATTGGTTTTCCTGTATAAATGATGTTTTTTTTTTCTCTCTCTCTAACAGGTATTATATTCTATTCTTGTTCTGAATTTCTGAGATCTTGATTATTATATCTCTGGGTATGGATTTACTTTAGTTTTGACTAGTAGGAGTCCTATATGCCTCACTTACCTGCATGCCAGATCCATTTCCCACATTTGGGAAGTTTTCTTCTATTACTTCTGTGAATAACCTTTTAATTTCATTTGTGCTGATGCCCACTTTTTCACCAACACTATTACTCTTAAATTATACTTCCTTGAATCATCTTGCAGCCATTGAATTGTTATTTCCTGATTCTGTGTTATTTTTAAGAGATCTTTCCTTTCAAAATCACTAGCTGCAATCTTACCTTCAAGGTCTGAGAGTCTATCTTTAGTCTCGTTCAAGCAGTTTTGCTAGCTTTCAATTGAATTTTTAACTTTGGATCTCTCTTTGAATCTGTTTCATGCATTGTAATTACTTTCTACATTCATTCAAGGTTTCCATCATTTTTTTATGTTCCTTTTTTTGGTCTATGTCTTCTTTAGCCTGCTGAACAATTCTTCCAGTATGTTTGTAATTTCTTCTTTTTCCTGAGACATTATTTCTGATTTGACTGCTTTTACAATTTTATGAAGTTGTATCCTTACTGATGTTGCTATCCCCTCAGAGATTTCAGGTTGGGACTTCCGTTTTCTTCCATGACTGTATCTCCCAGACTTGTTCTATGTGGGCTGCAGGTCTGTGATTGCCTTTTGTTCCTTCATCTTGACATTTTCCTGGGTTCCTCCCAACACGCTGGTTGTGGGGCCCCAGGCACTTCCCACAATGGCCGACCCTCCTTGGTGCAGGGGGATGAGACAGGTACCTGGGTTCCTCTAACCCAATATTTACAGGGAGGTAGCAGGGCATGAAGCAGGCTTCTCCAGACCTGTGCAGCTACACTAGGGCTTCCCTGATGATCAGAGGTACATGGAGGTGGACTGCTTCTGTCAGCCTGTGTGTCTACACTGGAACTCTCGCAATGGTGATAGACATATAAGGAAATAGTTGTCTAATTCTGCTATTGGGTAATGGCTGCCCAAAGGAACCAAGGCCCTCCAATGGTGGCCTGCAGGTACACAGGGCTTACCTGACTGTGTATCCCTGCTCCTGCTGGCTACCTGTAGGAAGGAATTTTCCAGAGGCAGCTCCCTGCAGGTGGAGGCAGATCTGCTGGCTCTGTTTGTCTGCACTGGCCACCCTGGAAAAGGGACTTTCAGTGGCAATGCCCAGCAGGCACAGGCGGATCTGTCTGGCTCTCTCTGTCCACACTGTGCACCCATAGGAAAGAGAATTCCAGTGGCAGTGCCCAGAAGGCAGAGGCAGATCTGTCTCTCCAATTAGATTTTACTCATGCTCATGGTAATACTCAAAACAATCTTTTATTATAGTCATTATATTATTTATATTTTCCAACTGAGGAAAAAAAGACCAGATAGAGTAATTCTTCTATATGAAAAACAGAGATTTGAGTCTAATTATTTTAACAAATTTGTTGTTTCTAATTATCACAAAATAATTGTGTATAGGTTTGATATTTCAGGTATGCCATTACAAAAAATTGAGGTTGTATATTCTACCCAGAGAATGTAAGTCTCTACCAATTGGAGTACTGTAGTCCCACATCACAAAGTTGTTACACAAACAACTTTTGCAAAGGAGAACAAGCAAACCTCAGGCTCTGTCTGCAATTTTAAGTTTTATCTTTCTAGGATTTTAAAGTAGAGCAAAAGTTTATGAAACTTGTAAAATATTGCCATTTGTTGCAATTTTATTTTCATTGTACATGTCTTGAAAATGAAACCTGTAAATAGCATAAACTTGCAAATCACAGGCCATTGGTACATTTTTCATGGTGCATTTTATCTGTGAAGAATTTACTGCAACAATACACATGTTGCTCTTTTAACTCTGATGCTAAAAGTTCACATTGCTTTCCTTCTTTCCTTTTCACTGACTTTATTCCATTTCACAGTAAATAATGCAGCATTAGCATTTTTTAAAACACTTGGTCTCAGTTCATATTCTCTTCTCCTAAAGGTTACAGATAAGAGAATCAAGATGTCAGGGCTCAAGAGATAGTTTCTTTCTTGGATCTGAGAGCATGTTTGGTAGCCTGGAGGGAGAAAGATATTCATATACTTATAATTAGAAAGCAAGTTTACTTTTATCTGAAAAGGTAACTTTGTGGGGTCATTATCACACATAAAAAGTTAAAAGAGGTGTTCATATAGTTAAGCAAAGAAACTGTGTCAAGTTGTGAGAAGATAGAATAGCAAATACCACAAAGTTTTGTACATTGTAGGGAAGGAATGAAAACACTGTGGCATGATAACAGAAGCTTCTGAGAAGGGTTAGTAGGAGATTCAATGAAAGTTATGTTTAAATAAATACATTATTATTTCATTTATTCCTATTCCATTGTATATAATTTTGAGTTTAGAAATATTGTTTTAGTTTATCCACCAGCATCTTTTTAAAACAATTAGTGGATGGATATGATTCCCAAGTGACTGAGCAAGTAAGAATAACAGAGATAACTGTTAGAGCACTAGATATCTTGGTAATTTAAAACTTTTCCCTTTGAGTTTAATAATTCTCTTGCCCATTTTTCTCCAAAAGTCTCATGAGGCTTGTGTGCTTTCCTCAAGTAGAAGAATACAGAAAAGGCTATGAAACAACTCTCTGTCAAATAGTGGTCAATGAACAAGTGAAAGTAAACAAAGCCATCAAGACAAATCTATAGAGACTCAAGAAAGACAAAATGAAATGGCCTCTTGTTTTTAAAGTAAGATGTGGTACAGGGTGAAAATTTGAAATTTTATTCTCTCCTTTGATTTATCTGATTGCTAAAATGTTATTTTAGAGCGAGCATTCATTGTGTTCATAAAAAAATTGAAGTTTAAGAGACAATAACTCAAGTTTTATATCACAATAAAAGTCCTTGCTACAGGCAGTTCATACAGTAAAAATTGGGAGTTGCCAGTGGTTTTCCCTAAGTGTACTAGTAGCGTTTCTAATGCTGCAGCTCTTATACTGGGCTTCCTGCTCCTCCCAGACTTGGATCCAGTTAAGACACCTTTCTAACCTGCCACGGGGAAAAATGTTCCACTGCTTACCAGAACTATGCAGTGTTTAAATAAAATTGCTAATAAAATGTCAGTATCTTAATCCATTTTATGTTGCTTTAAAAACTAGCTAAGGCTGAGATATATAAAGAAAATGGCACATTTGTGATCATAGTTCTAGAGGCAGAGAAGATCCAGATCAGGGGATCATAACGCATAAGGGCCTCCTTCCGAACTGTAATACGGCTGAACGACTCAGATGGCAAAGTGTGTGAAAGACTGGGAGTGAGGCCCTTGTGACAGACCCAACTGGCTTTGTAACAACCTTCTGGTGGTAAAAACAATACTAGCAAGGTCCTCCATCAAACCCACTAATCAATTTCCACCAAACCGACCTTAGCTCCTTCTAAAGATGGCAGCTCCATACTCTACTTACCTTCAGTGAGGCCCTATTTCTTAGAAGTTCAGTTTCTCTCATTACACTGTGACCGATCTTGCAGTACATGAACATTCAGGAGATAAATTCCATGCACTCCTTGGAAGATGCTCCCTAGAAGCTCCACAGAGAGCCTAGTATGTCCCACGGCCACACTTTGCATCATCCAAGGCATCTGGCCTTCTGACTTTCATAGACTATATTCCATTGTATTCTAATTTATCACTTTCCTGTTTCCATCATTAGAGTACTAACTTTTGGGACTTATGCCTTTTATTATTTCAGTGTTTTGACCATTTGGCACACTGAATACATTTTTACAACTTACTGAATTTGAAGGAAGAATGAAGGAAGGATGGGAAGTAGGAGGGGTAAAGAGAGGGAAGAAATATCATTTATGTGGTGGTTATGGATTATTTTCTAATCCAATTAAGAAAATTATTACATCAAAAATACATGAACATGATACAATTTTTAGTTATGTATTCAAAAGAAAACTATCTCCATATTGTAAGACACATATGTATGACATGGCTGCTAAACTGAGTTCTGTCTTAATTTGGGGTGTGATAGTCAAATTGTTATGTAAATTTTCAAATTGTTTTTATGTTAAGAATTTTAATACTTTTAAATTAGATTACATTTAAATTAAGTTTCAATTAATATTTACATGGACAATATATTGTTGTTCATGTGTTCTAAAGTTTCTTGAAAATGTCACTGTCTTTTAATGAACAGAGTCAGACAGAGAGACAGACAGAGATTGGTTTTGATTTCAAAGGGGAAAAAACATCAAAATTCCCCCAGTTTCTGACTCCTTCATTTTACAACTTTTGTAGTTGTGCTATGTATCATTTAACCCCACCCTTTGTAACTTACATCTTTTCTTTTTGATCTCTCCTCAATGAAGGTAAAAACCAAAGGGCTGCCAACAACCATTTATTTATCCCTAATCTTTCCTCAAACCAACACAAAACCCACATTTTCCATTCTCCACTTGAGCTGATTGCTTTTCCAATTCATATGAAGAATTAATGGAAAAAATAGGCCATACCCTGTATCATCTCTGAAAATCTGTCATACAGAAACATTTCTTTTCATTTGGTATTTAAGACCATTATTCAAGTGACAGAATCCTGTGACTAGCATGATGTAGATAGACATATCTTCGAATATTCTACTGTTTCATTTTAGTTATAAAACTAACTAGTTTAGTTTAAAAAATAACATTTGTGGAGGAATGAAAAGCAATCCCTGTGGTGTTTTAATGGTCATTTGTATATGTTTAATAATTTTATTAGTGAGTAGTGGGGAGAGCAAGTGAAAAAATCTGTGTGGTAGTAAATATCAGTAATTTCAATCCAGTAATGCATAGATTCAGTTCTTCTCAAGTCTGATTATAAAATTTACATGGGTATTTTGTGAAACTAGCAAAACCCTTGTCTAATAATTCCTTAAAAAGGCTCTTTTGCAAAATGGCCAACATTCAAGTTTCCAGAAATAAATAAATACAACTATGCAATATGGTTATATTCATTTGAATACGAAAAAATGTCCTGTCTCATCAGATGCAAAGCATTCTCTAGGGCAATTTTTCTAATGTTTCATCATTAACTTGAGTGTCATTGTCCCACACCTGGACTCTTTCACTAGCTTAGAAAGCAACATTTACTAGAGATCTCTGACCAGATGCAGCCAGTAGGAAAGATGTCGCATGCCATGTGGGGCTATAATATAGTGCACCTGACAACTGGCAGGGCCCTTGGAAACGAGGTTTAATGGTTAAATGAGTGCAGTTAAGTGTGCTGCTACATCTATGCTGTCCCAGAGTGTGAGATGCTTAATGTGACTCATCAGCCTCATTCCAAGTTCCAGGCACTTAAAACACCAAATCTGCATAAATAGTAAAAGCCACAGTAAATCAGTTTCACAAGGAATCCCTAAGTATGAAAAATTATAACCGATTTTGTTCTGCTAGGTTCTTTTTTTTGTAACATTACCTAACAATGTAGTGATGCTAAAACTATTTCCATTTCAATATATTTAAATTTACTTCATCACGAGTTATTTAAAACTTTATATCACTTGCTAGAGAAAACAAACAATTGGTAAGCCACACCTTTCCAGAGAAGCCAGGGATGCCTTTGAATCCTGCAGGAAAACTTAGAGTAACATGGCTGAATTAAAGTTAAGAAATAGTCTGCATCGACCTATGTTGTAACTTCCACCCAACAGTCATTTTGAAACAATCAATAGCACAAGAGTCAAAAGTCCAAGATCACAGAAATTGCCCATTTGGACAATCAGGACAAAATACAGGTAGAACATAATTTTGTGCTTCTTTGATCAATTGTCAGAAAATGTAGGAAATATGAACATCCTCAACTCACAGTCAATAAAATCATAATTTTAACTTTTTCAGAAAAACAGATAACATGACAACTTTGTAAACAGAAGGAGGATTTCAGACAGGTGGCCATGTTAACAAACCTGATTCATCTAAAAGAGAAAATTCAAGATCTGTAATAAGGACAGAAAATAGACACAAAATGAAAATGATTCACTAGCATAATTTCAAGTGTTTCTTTAGGAAGGGCAGAAAGTATTCTTTTGCTCTAAATTTCTTCTGCACATTAGGAAATTACTTCCATATTATAAAAAAGTAAAAGTATAGTGCTTGTCAAAATTTAAAACACTAAAATGCATTATACAATAGATTAGTATGAATGAGATGCATCTACTTTATTAACACTGTAACGCTCCTCTTAGATTTGAGCTTCTTTTTCCTGAAAGTTTACTCTCCTACAAAGTTACATGCATTACTAAAGGTGAAATAAAATGGAATTTAAACCGATGAAGAGCTAAATGTGGTCCTTTCTACTAGATAGATGTCAAATAAAGCTAAAAATTTTAATTATGATTTTTTATATATTTTCCCTTAACTATAAAATGTTTTTATGTTGTGTCTTTTGAGATTTTCATTGCATTATTACACTGAGTTCCACAAGAAAAATTAGGAATAATCAAAAGCTGAGAGAATATGATTGTTGTGCATCTGATATAGGCAAACAAAAAGAAAGAGGCCTATCAGGTACAAACACAGTGCCTCCTAGAGCAGATGACCATACCAATGAGAATTTCGGACAGTTTACAACAGCATAATAGGTCCAAAGTCAGTCCTTTGAAGGAAAAAAAAAATAAATCAAACATAGAGCTCAGCTCAAAAGAATCTATCAAATTATAACCACTGATTTATTTTGTTCAGTCAGGATCATTTTAAAATTTAAGTATTTTTGTTTTTATTTCTGAAAATAATTCCCAAAGAAGGGACATAACATATAAGATGACAGTTTAATGATACAGGTTTAGTGTGAACCATGTGAACCAATTAAACTCTGGTTTTCATTTAAGAATTAAAATTAATTAGACAGTTAACAAATACAGCATTGCAAAATCTCTATATACATATTTTGAGTGACACAAGTGACTTTTCTTCTTGTTACATATTAATTAATAAAATGGTTAGCACTCAGAATATGGCAGATGGCACATTGTTCACACCATGCCACAGAATACCATATCACCCTTCTAAGGATATTTTTCTTCTCCTTCTTTTCTGTATGGCATTTGGTTCTAAAATAGATTTTTTTGAACATATTGAATGTCTCATTCAATGCTCCATATTTGAGATCAGAGATGGCTAAAAGATGAGAGCAAATTTATATAAACATTTTGATTCTTGTACTTTTTATACATCATAAATCTCATCTATATGTATATTTTTAAAATATGTGATTTCCAGAAGAATCAGCTGATAATTAAACAACCCATTTGCCTTAATATGTGGCTCTTCTGATTGTAGAAAATTAGGATTAGATTACTTTTGGTCTAATCAAACTACTCAAGTTACTGATTTAAGAGTCTGACCTCACAAATGAAGGAACTAAGCAAATGGATATCAAATTTTGACTTAAGAAATTTTGCCATGACTTCGAAATCTAATTAGAAGGCACTGTCCACAGCTTCATTTAAGAGATTTATGATATTAATTTAACAACTAAGGGTCTTCAGTGCACACTGGCAGCCACAATTTATTTGAGACATGATATTTGATGAAAGCATGTTATTTGATTAAAGATATTTGCCTAAATTGTAAAGTAAGAAGTACTTTTGTCTTTCAACATGAAGATAGACACTTTAAAAATCAATTGTTCCTTTCAATTTTAAAATTTACAAGTAAGATCTTGCCTGAAATTTCTCCACTACTGAGCACATTCTGTTAATGAGGGTAGAAACAGGGGTTTTTGAGTTGGTTTCTTTAAAAATCAATTGTTCCTTTCAATTTTAAAATTTATAAGCAAGATCTTGCCTGAAATTTCTCCACTACTGAGCACATTCTGTTAATGAGGGTAGAAACAGGGGTTTTTGAGTTGGTTTCTTTCTTCCTTACTTGTCCACACCAACTGAGACATTTTCTGGCTCTCCTTTTACCCTATTTGAAGGAGCTACATAAGTGTAGGCAATTATGAATAGTGAATACAAATAATCTTTACTTATGCTTAATAAAAGATTTTTCTCTTGGTTGGACCCAAAGACATTTTTCTGATTATCTAAACATATATTTTTCCTGGTAGCCTTTAGTAGTTGATATTTACCTTTTTTTCTACTTACATAAAATTTGTACACAAATATTCCTTATCATATTAAATTAGAATTATTTTTCTATAATAATTCTTATTAGTATATTATCCAAGTGACTAGGAAACAATATTATACTTACTTCTGCATTCCCAATGCGTGAAACACAATCAGTGCTCAGTCAATAATTTTCAATGAATAAGCATATGTTGCAGGTGCATATGTTGGTAATGATACTAAAATTTGCAAATGTAAATATTATTACAAACGCAAAATATTTTAAACTAAGCCAAGTTCTTTGTGTTTTTATTTATTTATTTTTTTCCATTTGGTACCCGGGTTGGAAATCATGACATGACCACACTTCCAAGGCAAGCACTTATGCCACTGAGCTAAATTTCCTGCCCCAATCTCTTTGTTTTTAAATTCTCTTTATTATAACTAAAATTTAAATGTTATAAGACTTCAAAATAAGAGACAAAATAAATTACTCTAAAAATGTTCTCTCCAGCAAACAGGAGGCATAGTGTTTACAGTCCAAAGTTATCTTAATATGTATGCTTGGAGAATTATAAGACACTTTAATTTGGAAAACCTTTAAGAGGGTGGAATATTGTTATTAACGGACATGGTCATTAGGAAGATGCACCATTCACTAATTAAAATAGGAATTCATTCGCTATGCAAGAATACATAGGAAGTCACATTAACTAACACGCATCCTTGTCATCATCCTGTGCAAAACATTTTCGTTTGAGCTAAAAACTGAAACTGTTATAAATGAAATGATACAGAAGTTTAGAAAAAGAAAGTTACTCTTAGCTATCTAGAGCAACATAGGTGTTTCTTTTGTTCCCTCAGTGCTTCTAACCAGAGTAATCCTGTAAATAGAAGTTTTTGTTTACTTTTCCCAAGATTTTATGTATATATATGCTTTGAAATGTATTCTGAAAAACGAAAAGTCTAAAATAATTTTAATTAAGATATTGACCATTCAGATAGCAACACGGCATGTTTTAAGAATAATGTGAACAGATTAATTATCCCTTATAATTAGTCATTAATAGCTATGCTAAATCCATCAAGGAAAATGGTTGACCTATTCCTAAACAGTAGATGAAAGAGATATACCAAATTCTTTCTAATATAATAAAATGAATTAACAGAACCTAAATACCAAAAAAAAAAAATACTTTTCCCCACAGTATAGAGTTTTAGTAAATGAATTTGGGGTTAATCAGAAAATACCTTCTGGACCCAAACTATGCATGCAACTAAAGTTATATAACTTTGCAATAGTATTCAAAGTAGTTACCAAATCACTTCACTACACTGGACAGAAGTTTTTATTTAGTTGAGATAAATCCTCACATTTTATTTAGCCCAATGTCAATTTACTATCATTTGAAGTGGTCTAAACCTATAATTGACCATACTAAAATCTCAAATTGTGTTTGATTTCAACTCACATTTTTTTACATATGTATGACTTAATAGAAATCAGTGCATTCAAAACAAAATCATGTGTAATTGAAAAGTGAAAGCAACTGTAAAAGGAGCAATAGATGAGGCAGGTTTAAAAATCGTGCATAAAGTGCATACTGTGAGGTTTTGTGAATATGCAAAGCGGGGGCTGAAGATTTACTTAAGTGCTTCACGGCACCCAATCCCAAACAGGTATCTGAGTTATTTAAAGGATTCAAAATGTCCATAAGGTAAAAAATCAATTATTAAAAAGGATCATTGCTAATCCTGATGAGAGAAGAGACATATTTCTTCCATTTCAATAACTATATGATTTGATACAGAATATTGAATTTTTTCTATAGCAGACATAATAATGTGCTTCATAAAGTTGTTATGCGCTAGTAATTGTATATTCATTATATAAGGTTAAGGGTTTAAGCAGAAAAAATAATTTGAATCTGGTATTAAAATTCCCAATGACTTATTTTAGGCCATGAATGAAATTAGATGACTTACAAATGTAATGCACTGTGCATCCTCCTGGCCTGTTCCAAAAGTTTTACTTCTTGTAGTTGTACTTTTGAGGAATGTGAGGCATTAGAGAGTTTGAGATTACACTGAGTGACAAATACCAGAACAAATCCAAATAATCTGAATACCAAATATGTAGACAGTAGATGTAAAGTCATGCTACGTACACTGAAGACAGTTGCCTGAATTCCAAACCTCTCTAAAGTAGTAGAAATAGAAATGTCTATGAATTTGGTCAACATGCTTTTTAAACATATCCTCAAATTTATTTCCTTTTTCTTTTTATCATAAAAAGAGGTAAAAATATATAAAACAATTTCAAGTGAGAGAATAGGAGAGTAACAAAAATTAATACACTGCAAATTGTTACCTTCAGAATAGTTACAGAGGGTACAAGATATAAGCATGTGATATACATATTTTAGTTTCTCTTAGTTCATTGAAAAGAAACTTTTGTGATAATATTGTTTGAACAATATCTTACATATATATCAACATTTTAACTCAACATGTAGAATTTTTTTCCAACAGAGAAATGAACAAGACAGGCTCTTAAAAAGTTCAACAAGTATAACACATATTTAATTTGGAAAATAAACTGAACATTAAAAAAGTCTCCATATATAGTTCCACTAAAATAATCAATGCATATATTTACATGTAGTGAATATTTCAAATTATGACACAATAATTTAGGTCAAACATTGAATAAATAGTTTCAGAATATTATTCAAAAGAATGAGTTAACTTGCTAAGTAATTTCAGCTATGAGTAATTTACCAAAGGATGACTTTGCTTTGTCCAGTTGCTTATTGAAGTATCTTATGTAAAGCAACAAAGATATATTTTTTGCATATAAAATACTTATTGCATATAAGCAAACCCAACTTCAGTTAATAAATATTCTTAGAAGCATGATAATAACAATAGTATCTGCATTTGCTGTGGTTTGATAGTGCCCCAGACAAATAGCTCTCTAAGCTTTGTATAAATATTGCATCATTAATCTTCAGAAAGATTGGCTAAACCCCTTGGTATATGGAGAAGAATGTAAAGTATATCAATTTTTGTAGGTCACCTAATTTTATTCATGGATTAAACTAAGTCATTAGGAATTTTAATGCTAGATTCAAATCTCCATTTTTGCCTAAGTGCTAAGAGGCTGAAGAGGGATTTAAGCCTAGTTTATCCTCAGAGCATGTATTTGGTCCCAGTTCACTGAAAATATAATCATGAGAAAACTGATATGACCTCTACCTTTACAAAGTTCCATGAGGATGGAATTGTAGTTACTAGGAAATTTAATGAAGATATGCTGAGTGATTTAGAGTTTCATAGTAGGGGAACAAACATAATCTTAGGGGAAAAAAGGAAGTAGACCTATGAAAATAGTTAAGAACTTGCTAGGAAAAGTTTGGAAAGGAAAACAGGTTTTTGAAGTTAAAAAAATCCTGCACGGATAAAATCATATCATTCTAGGGTTTTTTATATTATAGTTATTATTACATTTTGTATATGTGGGAAAGTTATTGATGAAATTAAAAGATTTATCCTGCTATTTTCCACATGATAATTCTTCCAAATTTACATTTTAAATCACTAGGCTTTTTAGTGTATATCATTTTTGTTCAAAAATATAATTGTAGACTATATATCAATAAAGTACTGGTAGTGCATTAGTTAATTGTGATAGAAACATCTAAGCATCAATCCATAAGTGCTGAAGCATTTGCCATTAAATATCAAAAATATTTACTTCATGGGGAAATAGGTAAACTAAGTTTGACTTATCTGCTACTATTCTCTAATACAGTTGCAGGACCCAGACTGCAACGACATGCAATAATATTTTCAATCTAACTTCAACACAAAGAATGAGAATTGGTCTCAAAAGCAAATAACCTTGTCCACTTGGGAGAACATTTTATGCAATACAGTGCAAGCTGCACTGCTATAAAACCAGAGGTGTCATTTCTACAATGTGAATTTTGAAAGTAAAGGGCACTTTAAAGACACACACCCAGCCCCCTTGCCTGCCATAAGCTGGATTGCTCAGCAGTGCAGAATCAATGATCTGTACTAATACCACAAATCACTGGCATGGGAAGAAAAATAAGACACAGAGATCTCAAGGTTTTGCAGTTGTAAATAATGGCCCTGAAGCAGACAAAGAATAGCAAAAGTAACAATTTTAAAGATCCGTTCCTTTTTTCTGTCTTCTCAAAATGTTTTACGCATATTTCAAGATTTTCAGTTGTAGAGAAATAAGATGCATTTAATTTTCTCATGTTAGCATTTAGCAATATCTCCATCAAATGTTTTTCCATTTCTAGAATGTACATTTTTCAACATAATAGAAATTAATTTTCTTTCTATGTAATTTCCTTCTGCAAATGAAGTACATACATTACTCATTATTCTGTATCTCATCTCATGCACTTTGACCACTTTATATCAGTATTTTTGAAAGCAAGAGTTTTATAGTCTCACTATTCCCTTTTTTGTATGTATAAAACACTAAAATATAGTGTGTATATAAATATAATTCCTTTGCACTTCTGAGAGGTTTTGATATTTTATGGTTTTCATGAAACACCCTTTATAGTTTTTCAGTGAGTAAAAGCTGAAACTCTCTTCTGCTCCTCTTGCCCAAAGACATTAAGCATTCCTGGGTTATATTTAATGCATAGTTACTACAAGCCAATAAGCAATAGGAAATTCAAAATGGAAAGAAATGGAAAACACAGGAGAATAAAGCATCATTCAAATAATTCCAGAAGTTAATATTTGCAGCTGTGCCCAAACTCAAACAAAACACCTACAGTGTTAACACATTAATTTCTCTAATAAAGATAGTGGCATCAGAAATGTCAATATTATAAAAATGTGCACAGATTGATTGAGAGATGTAAAGATAGAAATGCAAGTCATAATGTTAAAGATTATGAAATTAATATATTTGACAATACTTCAGTATTGTTAAAATCACAAATTCTATACCTTATTCCAAAAAATGTCTCAAAAAAGAATTCTTTTAACAAAAAAATACATGCAAAGGCTGTATTAAAGTTAAACTTTATTATATCAAAAATACTTTTCAAAAGTACCTAAAATAAAGATGGGCACAATATGTTATAGCAGTGTTATAAATTAACCAAATATGCAACAATGAGAAAAGAGGAAATGTTTTATGAAATAATATGTGTGTATATATATATATATATATATATATATATATTTTTTTTTTTTTTTTTTTTTTTTTGGTACTGGGGATCAAACTCATGACCGCGCGCTTGCAAGACAGGCACTTTTGTCGCTGAGCTAAATCCCAAGCTTATGAAATAATTTAAACAAAATAGTTAAATTTTACAACCACTATAATTATGAATAATTTATGTATATTGATATATAAAAATATCAGAATAGCCCACAGATAAATGTGAGTTGTAGAGTTAATAGCAATGTTTGTTTATAGAGAAAATAGTTTTGAAATGTTTCTCTGGAAATTATAAAAACATACAATTAGCAGTTTTCAAAATTGAAGGTTTTTATTTCAAATTTCTTTATTATTTAGAAGACAGCTAACATAAAATATTTTCTTTTAGTTCAAATTGATTATTTTCTACTTAAATATGCAATAAATACATATTTATAAATTAATATAAACTCATCTTTTCTTTACTAGGAGATAAACTTCTAAGTTTAAGATTTACTGTCTGTTTTTGTTCACTTATCTATCAAAAGCATCAGAAAAAGCACCTGGAATATAGTAAATTTCAATAAATAATTTTTGATTAATAAATCATTTTTACTGATTTTAAGTACTTTTGAATATGTCCATCAGAATTCAAATCTTTAGGTGGCCATACCTGACTATACCATTCTCAGTATAAAAACTCACCCCCTTCATTCTAAATGTAGGAAGAATTTTCATTAAGTGTATGAAAATTTTGAGAAACATATGGGTGTAGTCAGATTCTTTGACAGCACAAATGGTAAATACTGTACTGATAAAATTTTATGGCAAATAAAACTTTATAAAATTTATAAACCACCCATCATGCAATGAGAATATTGCACATTTTTTCCCAAAAGTTAAGTAGATATTCGACTATTATATCTTAGAGGTGAACATTAAAATAAAAGAAGAAAAAGGACACAAAAGCTACATTCGAACTTGATTCATTATGCTCTGAAGGAGTCTAAGATAAAATAAATAAAATATGTTCCTTGACAGAACAACTAATTTAATTTAATCAAGTTGTAATGTAAATTTTGAAATAGCTTACTTACATAAAATTATGAAAATATTTTAGTGTCAAGTGAATAATGATTTCCACCCTGTACCGAGTAATAGTATTTTACCTAAAATTCCACCAGAAATTGCCATATCTATACACCGTGGGTCATCTGCTCAGAGACAATAAACAATTCAATTCAGTAGGTGCTGGAAACACTGCAATGAAGCTATCACGAAATCATTTCTTCGCAACAATATACACAGATTTTTCTAGATCAGTAATTTTATATAACTGTTCCTACACATTTGCTTAATACCACAAATAAAATGTTACATCTTACTAGTTTTGAATCTGAGTAGCCTGAATTATATCTTCAAAGAACACATTGATGTCCTAATGCCCAGGACCTTTTGGAAACCGCAATAAAGAGGAATACACATAAGGCATTTGTATGTAAATGTTTGTACCTCAAGACAGTAACACCAAGTGAAATAAGTCAGACACACAAATTTAAATATCCCATGTTTTATCTTATATGAGAAACTCAAAATATAAACAAAGACCAAAACAAAGAATAGATAATAGGAAATAGGGAGATCTTCTTGCAAAGGAAAAGGGAACAAGAAACAGAGGGGAATGGGAGGGAAAAAAAGGAATTAAAAAAAAAGAATTAATGAAAAACTGGAAATAGAGTTTTTCAAATAGGAAGAGGTACCAGAGTTGGAGGGAGCAGGCAGGGCTGGAAGGAGAAGGGAGCAAAACTTAAAATGCATCTGTAATCATTATATGCTACAAACATATACTAATTCTTTTAAAAAAAGAAACTAGTGCTTTTGCAAACATAATTAGTTAAGATGAGTTTCACATTGAACGAGGGTGGATCCTTAGAATGACATGACTGTTTTACTACACGATGATAATGAAGACAAAAGGAAAGCATGTCAAGTGACGGCAAAGACAGAGACTCAAGTTACACTGTCAAAAGTAAAAGAATTCTTCAGGTTCCAAAAACTGAAAAAAAAAAAAAAATAGGTGAATTTTTGCTAGAGCTATTGGAGAGAGCATGGCCCCTCCAATGCCTCGATTTCAAACTCCCAAGCTTTCAAAATTGTGAGTACATGAATTTCTGTTCTCTTAGCTCATACAATCTGCATCACTTTCCTATGACAGTACCAGGAAATCAATATAGCTCTAAGAAACTAATTATTAAATTGGATAATGCTATATGGGAACACCAAATTTGAGACACCAAGTTCAAACCTAGCTCTAACCACACTTTCTGGTGATTTTCAATGAGATCTTATTAAACAATAAGGTCTTAGTCTGTCAGTGAAATAATACCTTCCTCCCTTCTTGGTATTTTCCTCCATTGACCTATTATTTACTGAGAGCCCTACTGCAGGGAACAAATCACACCTTTTCTGAAGTACTCACTATACATACAAAATCATACCAAGTACTACAGAGTTATGTACTTAATATAAACAGAAAGCAAAGGAGATCACAAAGAATTGAATATGTTCTGAAAAAAGAGGTTTTAAATGTTTAATGCTAACTAAATTTTGTCCATCCTGGTTCATGGAAAACCAATCAACAATATCACTTGAGTGCAGGTTTAAGTGTGATGAACAAACATACGGCACACAGATAAGAGTAGTGGGCGAGAAAGGATTGGGAAAACAGCTGTTTCCTTAGTAACATGGCACATGCATTCCTCGAAAATGAAGAGCATCCAACTGAATGAGTAAGATGAGCAGGCCCATAGAGAACCATCACTGTGCTGGGACTGTCAGTTCCCAACAAAGTTAAGTGTTTAAGAAGTCAATAAATTAACTGCATGGCCTTTTGTACCCCATGCCCTAGAGTTTTGTAATAAATTTGACAGCACAAGAGTCTTTTGACAGTTCTTTACTACTTTGGCCTAAGTATATTGACAGTCTATTAATTCCTTTGGTAGCATAGAAGAGAAATACATGGACTAACCATAGAACAGGTAAATTATTTTGACAGCTTCAACCCAGTGTCTGAAGATAGAAATTGAGATAATTACCTTAGCATTTTTCTTGGAGAATCTGGAGGGGAATAAAATCTTCTGAAAATCTATTAACGTATCTAAATGCTGCTATACCAAAATTTTCTCAATTACACTAGATTTTAGTTTTGAGCTTTCTGGGGCTCTCTTCAAAATTTATCAGAAGATACTGAGCTTTCCAAATACTTCCTGTCCCCAAACATGCATACCTTTTCCTTTGATTAATATCCTTTATTGGAGGGTTATATTTTTTAATAGTGGTGAATCTACTTTGGCACATCCTTGTGGCCCAGTCAGGATTTACCATAGGGCTCTCTGGGTCTGGATGTGTGGACTGTGTTTTCACCATGCTAAGAATCCTGTGTGTTCCGCTTTTCATCTCTCCTTCATCTCAAACTACTGGAAACCATTGACCTTTTTATTTTGCTCACTTTTTCCTTTTTCAGAATGTCATATAATTGGAATGACACAGTACGTACACTTTTCAGACTGTTTTATTCATTTGGTAATATGCATTTAAGTTCCCTCCATGTAATTTCATGGCTTAAGAGTTCATTTCTCTTATCTCTGAAAAATATTTTATTTTCCAGATATATTATGGTTTATTTATTCATGCAACTAGTGAAAGAAATTTTGGTTGGTTCCTAGTCTTGGAAATTATGAATAAAGCTTCTGTTAGCATCTTTGTGTAGGTTTTTGTATATGTGTGTGTGTGTGTGTGTGTGTGTGTGTGTGTGTGGACTCCTTTAGTAAGCAGCAAAAAGTGAAATTGGAAGACGGTAAACTAAGAATATGTTTACTATTGTAAGAAAACAACAAATTATCTTCCAATGTGGTTTAAACAGGAAGGATTGAGACTCTGTAGTGTTTCTTATCTTCATTTTCACATAGTATATCAGAGTGATAGTGTTTGGAACTTTCATACTTTGCTAATTTGTATTTCCTAGATGACAGATTATGTAAAATATTTCTTCACATGTTACTTTGGTATCTGTGTCTTTGGTGAGCCGTCCCTTCAAGTGTTTGGTCCATCTTCTCAGTTTGTTTGTATTTTTAATTTTATGAGTCTTTTGAATATTTTGGACAGTAGTCTTATTAGGTATTTTCTCACAGTCTGTGGTCAGTCCTTTCTTTTTCTTAATACCTTTGGCATTGTATAAAAAAAAAGATATCACCAAATACAACCTAGGTCATCTGGAATTTTTCTACTTATCAAAAACCAAGAAAATCTATAGTTTTACTATTTACATGAGTTGGTACAATCTAATTTGTGTTATTTTTTGAAGTGTAGATTTTCTTTTTCTTTTACCATACAGATACTGTAATTTCAGCATCATTGCCTAAAAATACTGTTTTTGCTCCACTGTGTTTATTACCTTTGCTCCTTTGTCAAAGATCAGTTGAAAATGTTTGTACAGTTTTATGTCTAGTTTCCATTCTGTTCCACTGATCGAATGTCTATTTTATTTCAATGTTTTTGCCAGTGCCATTCTTTCAAATTATCTTAGTTTAGTAATAATTCATGGCATAGCATTGTATTAGTCTTCCGGCTTTGTTGTCATTCAATATTGTTCCAGTATTCTGAGCTGCTAGTCTTTCTACACAAACGTGAAGACTGGTTTTCAGTATCCACAAAGTAATCTGCTGGGTTGAGTGTAATTCTCTTAAACCTATCGATCAAATTGAAGAGACCCTGCATCATGAAAATACTGAATTTTCTATCTATGTATGTGGAATATTTCTCCATTTATTTAGTGTTTTTTAAATGTCTCCATTAGTTTTATGTTTCTTTTCATATAGCTCTTATTCTGTTTTCAGATTTGTACCTTTGTATATATGATATTTTCATTTTTGTGTTTCCAATTGCATTTATTTAAAGTATGTATTTAATGTATACAAAGTAAACTTTTAATATACATGTACATAGTAAATTATATACTACAAATAAACTAATTAACATCTATTTATATAATTTTACACATGATATAAACACTTGATATCAAATCCAGCAAATTTATGTCATGTAATATATTATTATTAAATATTGTTCTTGGGCTTCACATCTGTAATTAATTCATACTACCTAATTAAACTGTTCTAGTCTTTGATCAAAATAGAAGGTTATTGATCATATTGCATCACTTTTCTATTTTGAATTCTACTTATTCATTGCTAGTAAATCAGAACATGACTGACTTTTGCATATCAGCTTAGTTTTCTATAGTCTTACTATAATATACTTTTGAGTTCTAGAGTTTCTTTGTTGCTTCTTTTAGATTTTATAAATCATATATCATGTATAATCAGAGATAGTTTAATTTCTTCAAAATCTAAATGTTGTTTCCTTCCTTCCTTCCTTCCTTCCTTCCTTCCTTCCTTCCTTCCTTCCTTCCTTTTAATGTAATTAAATGTCAATATGATGTATAAAAAGCAGTGTGAGAGGGAATGTTCCTGCCTTGTTCTTGACATTCATAAAAAAGTTGAATAACTGAATATTAGCCATAGGCTTTTTGCTGATATTCTTAAGCAAGTGGATTGAATTCTCTTCTATTCGTGGTTTACTGAGCTTTTATCATGAGTTATTATTGCTATTCTCAAATGTTCATATCGCATCTATTAAAATGACCATGAGATATAGGGTTTGGGCTTGCAAACACTGATAGACAAATGAAAATGTGAGAGAAAGAGCATATACCTTTTGGAGGGATGAGGACTTCATTGAAATGAAGCCCTGAACTGACTAATATACTCAGATTAACTGAGGAACAACAGAGGTATAGTGCTCTGCTGCAGTTTGGCTGTATCATTAACTTTTATCTGATTGTCCACTGAGGAGCTTCCTTTTTTGCCCCATAAGGCCAATCTCTGCAGGAGTTGGCAAAGTATCCCATCTTTAAGATGTTCCAGCTGTTCGGTGTTAGCAGTCTTCTGTCTCTCGAGCCAACCTGAGCAGCCAGTGGCCCACGAAGCATCACAAGAACTCTAAAACATGATTTTTTAAATTTACCCTACTATTGCTGACTTGCATTAATTGATTTTCAAATATTGAAGCGATTTTGCATACCTCATATAAATCTCAATGAATTGGGATGAATGACTCTTCATATATTGTTGGTTTTGATTCATTCATGTTTTATAAAGAGTCTTGCATCTGTCTAAAGTTTTCTTTTGTTTTTTTCTGTTTTGGTTACTTTCCTGTTGTTACTGAGGCACAATACCTGATACCCCAAATTAAGGAAGGAAATTTTATTTGGCTCACAGTTTGTGGAGGTTTAAGTCCATGCTCAGCTGATTTCAAGGCAGAGTGGAACATGGCAGAGGGCAGCAGTTCATGGTAGCCAAAAGACAGAAAATGTAGCAAGAGCAAAAATGAAGGAGTGAGGCAGCATGCCTCTTTCCCTCCATTAAATTGCATGCAGGCTACCCCCCAGGGTGGGTACAGCGCTCAAACCCACAATCTGGGCATTGGACCATGAATCAATCACTGAATCTAGAAAGCTGCCCCCAAGGGTGCATGGGCTTTGGGGGTAACATCCAGATACAAACCATAACATTGCCTTTCTTTCTTCATAATGACTTTTTCTCTTGCTGTACTAAAGTAATGCTGTTTTCATAGACTTCACTTGAAAATATTCTGTTTTCTTATATCTTCTGAGAGAGACTATAGAATTTCTTTCCTTCAATTAATAGAATTCCTTCTTTCAATTTGTGGTATGATTGCTCTGTGATTCCAGCTGGGCCTGATGGTATTTGAAAAACTTGTTAATGATTGATACTATTTTTTTATTGAAACAGAATTCAGATTGTCTATTTGTGAGTTCTGGAAGAATTTTCTCTCAACTCATTGTCTCATTTTATATGTTATCAAGTCTATAGACTTAATATGGTTTATAATATTTCTTTTTTATGTTTATAGGATTTTTAATGATGTCCACTCTTAATTTTTTATTTTAGTGATTTGTGTCTTCTTATATTTTTTTGGTTGTTATTTATCTTTTAATAAAAGTTTTCACAAATTTTATTAATTTATTCTCTAATTGTTACTACTTGTTTCCCTCTGATTGCTTTGCATGAATTTGCTCTTAATTTTTTTAGTTTTCTCAGGTGACAGTTTAGATGATGACTTTAGGTTTTTTTTGGATTTTTAAATACATTCATTTAATGCTTTAAATTTCCCTGTAAGCACTGATTTCATTGATTTACATATGTTGATAATCATGTTTTCCTTCTTTCTTTCTTTCTTTCTTTCTTTCTTTCTTTCTTTCCTTCCTTCTTTCTTTCTTTTTTTTTTGTACCAGGAATCAAACTCAGGACCTTGCACTTATCAAGCAGGCACTTGTGCTGCTAAGCTATATTCCTAGCCCTCATATTTTCATTTAATAGAAAGAATTTTTTAATTTCGCATGAAAAGTTTTCTTATATATATTATTTAGAAGTGTTTGGTCTACACATACTTTGAAATTTTCTAGTAATCTTTTTATTACTGATTTCTGTGAATTTATTGCAATTTGGGAGCAAATATTTGATTTTTTTTTTTACTTGTGACTTCTTTATTTTTTTCATTTTTTTATTGACACATATTTTCATTATGTAACAATTACAGCCCTTTTAGAGAGTTGACTCATGTACATAACATATCTCAATTCTTTGTTTAATTACCTCTCTAAGAATTGCAATTAGAGCACAAAAATTATACCAATTATATGTATATGCATTTAATGAACATAAATGTATTTTGTATATTGATGCAGTTCTTATCTATATTTTCTGCATGAATATCTGCTTTAGAACATTGCTAAAATATTCCCAAATTCTATTACATTTTGAGGAATAGGCTAACATTTTGCAGAAAAAAACTCAAATCGCTGAATTAAGACTTCAGACCTTAGATTTGTGTGAGAATAGTGATTGACCTCCCATTTCCTGGCTTCCTGCCTGAAGCATTCATTTAGTCAACAGCCTGTAACACTCTAATAATGTGAAACTATTTCAAGAGGCAGGGAAGGATAGTAAATAATTTGACAATAACAACAAATATGAATTACGCCTTTCTAAATTTGACCCTTAAAAATATGTTGTTTTTAGGAATCAACATTTTACCTTGAACACATATATAAAATTTACAGGCACATTATATAATCTCTAATCTAAATTTCTCTGAAAATTGAGCTATATTAGATTTAGGCATGTGAATTATGATCACAGTTTAAGAGTTCAAATGTTCAACACTATAATGCCTCCAAAACAGCATTAAGAAATTCAACTGATACTTTAAATCCAAACATTTTTAGAATTTTTTTTCTATTTTAACATTTTTGCAAGTATACACAAACACAACACAGTTTGTCTTTCTTGATACATTTTAGTAAATTCTAGTAACTTTTAGTAACTGTATGTCTCAATAATAGAGCTCCATGTCATAAATTCACTTTAAGAAAAAGCACTCTCTAAAATCCATTATAGTATGAGAAAGAAATTCAGTACTGATGGTTGTCTCTTGGGGATCAGAGATGCTAAGCCCAGACAAAAAGTAAGAATAGGAAATAAAAACGTAAGAAACTGAGATAAGAAAGGGTAAAAACAAAGTGGGAAGAAAAGAGAAACAATTATGTCTAACAGAATTTTTATATTTTAACACCCAAAAAATATCTCTTATTGCTATGAGAAATATCACTGATGTGCCTACTTATTTCTAGGTCTCTTTGCTGTGTGTGGACAGCTCTGAGGCTGGCTTACACATTTTTTCCAAAAGTCAGCTTGAATCGTTCCATTGTGAAAGGTATTTGACTGCATCAACTTTTTCAGAATGAAAGATGAAGCTATAAGAATTAAGTGCTTCATCTAGACATGCATACAGGAATTTTTTTAGAATTCCTTTAATCTGTTGAGCACTTGGCCATCAATATCTAGTTGTCTTCTTTATGAAATCTGGCAAAGACGTACAAATAGCACTGCCAAATGTGATGCGTTCTTATTTATATAGATTTTTTGTGTCCTTCTAGATCTAAAAACTGTCTTTTGTTGTACATTTCCAATCATTTTCTATGTGTGTCCTTCACATTTTGTACTTTACCTAATACCATGAAGATTACTACAGCTACTTTTCTGTTTATGCAGACTAAAGGAGGGCAGCTAGCAAGACTCTTCTGCTCTCTGCAGGGTGCTCCTCCCTTCATTTTCCTTCTATCACTGTCCTAGAGAAATCAAATTAGCTGTCTCTCTCACATAAAAAGGGAAGGAAGAGACCTCGAGGAACTCTTGCTGTTTTCTAGTGGTTTCTGTTTCCTTTGAAGGACTCCAGATCATGTTTATGTATTTTCTTTGAGTGTGTGTGTGTGTGTGTGGTCTTGCCCTTCTTACTGTTTTCATTTTTTTTCATTCCATCTTTTAGTTTATCTTCTCCGTTAGCATCTTTCTCATGTAAAATTCTTTCACTTAGTACCATATCTTCACAAGGTAGTTCTGATGCTGGGCATCCCTTTTTGTTCTTTCATTCTCAAGGCTTTCACTTGTAGACAAAATTTTGGCAATTTTAGTGTTTTTAATCCAATACATCTTCTTCCATTCTACACAGATTTTGCGTCTGTCAAAATGTGTGAAGACAAACGTATCTAGTACAAAATTTATGAAGTTATTGTAGAGTTTGTTTGAAAGTGATTTTTTTTAAATTTTGTAAATGTAGATGCTCATAAAATCACACTTCCTATGATGACAAAGATTAAAATAAAATCGATAGTTTCTAGTTTCTAGAACAAAAGCTTTCTCACAATATGTAACAGTTTAGAGATATTTTACTTCTTAGTGTTTATTTTCACAGAATAGTTACCCAATTTTAAATTGATTTGAATTTCTATATATTTATTGCTTGCAAAATTAAAAAAATTAAAATTCATTTATGAATGGCCATTATTTTCATTTGTATGAAATTATAAATTGCTTTCCTGCACAGAAAATAATCTTTTGGATAATTGAACAAATGTTGCATACAGGCAGTAGAGTAGGGACTTTCTCTGATGTTGAAGATCTAGAATGGCTATAATTCAAGTGACTCATTTTCAGTGTGGTATTTTAAAAGCAGGATCAACTTTTGCACACAGAATTAAGACATGGATCAATTTATCTCTTTCTCATTTGACAGCTAGATTATGCTATAACATTCCAACAATTTTGAGTTTGAGTCTAAATTTTAACAAGTAGGTTAAGTCCTTCATGTCACAGCCATATTCTTGTTTTGTTTGTATGGCGATTGTACATGAAGTTGCAGGCATATCAGGCAAGTACTGTTCCACTGGACTGCATTCCTAGTCCACAGATCATATTTTCAATAACAAAAACAGAGGAAAAGATTCTCACACTTAAAAACAATGATTTCCTTAAACTCTTCTCTTATTTAAATAGATTCAGCCTACATTTCCATATCTATTGAAGGAATGAATTCTGAAGAATAATAAATGAAGGTCAATATGAACTTTATTTATATTAGAAGAAAAGTGACTAGCTCACCTCAGACAGATGGCTAATGAGTGCTTTTTCTTTAGGACTCTCAAAGTGATGCCCACTTCCTATTTTTGTAGGTGACTGGAAACCACCATGGGATAGTGCCAATTAGAAACAGCAGGATCTCCAGGTGTTTCTCTCTAATTAACCGATTGTGGAATGTTAATATCAGCGATGCATAGAAGTACCTCTTTATCCTCTCATCAGGTTGTATGCAGTGAATACAACCTGAACATATTATTTTCTAAATAAATAAGATAATCAATTAAAATAAAGTATTTGAAAGAAGAAAAAAAGAACTTTCAGGTAACCCTGAAAAGAGCACTAGAATAATAGTCTTCAATACATCATGAAATCTATTAAACAGAGGAGTTCGACTGAGAAAATTAAACAGACACTGATGAGTGATGTCCAGAGCTCTAGGCCAGGGCATTGTTGGAAGGAGGACTTGTTAGAGAAAGAGCTTCTGTTTATTTTTCACTATCTTTCGCACTTAAATATCTCTGAACAGTAAGGAACATGAAATACAAAACCGAACTTTCTTGGCCTTATTTTTTAAAAATCAAGCACTTTGAGCGGGGACTGCTGATCTCCAAGAGATGGGCTAAAAATTCCAATTGTGGTTTCAATTTTGTGTGGCTGGGAAGTTTTATCAACTGTAAAAGTAGACATGACATGGAGGTATGTCTTGTATAAATGTAATGCACATTTCCAAGTATTAAATACCGAATTTAATGAGATCAATGAGAAAATTACTGCAATATCACCTCAAGGAGTCTAGAGCAAACCCTAATCACATCTAGTAACTGTGCTGCAAGTGATCAAGAGTGTCTCCATTTGATATCAAAATGTCAGTATTAAAAAATTATTGTAATTTTTGGAGTAATTTAAAAATTTTATACATTTAATTGACATGTGAAAATGTGTACAATATTGTGTGTAGCGTAGCGATGTGCTTTGATATTTAGGTAAATCATTTCAAAACATAACACTGAGAATGTGGGAGGCCTCATTTTATAGAGGGACTAGTATACTGGGAAAGATGAAAGATCTTAAAGTATTTAACTTACAAAGATACTTGCAGTAGATAGTACAACTATATACATTTTAAAAGTAAGAATAGAAAACCAAAGAAGATAAGTGGATGTTTCACATTCCCATAGATTCTGGTTTACTTACTAAAAGACAAGAAAGGATGGTACCACTGCTAGACAGAAGATGACATGTGTTTGTTTCTTTATTGTGTACATTTCGTGGTAAATACACTTTTCTCACCTCTTTTCTCGTCTCACAGCAAATACTGAAGAATAACCATAGATAAACCTATATAGAGCAAAATTCAAATGCATTATACTTCTATCTTCTAAGAAACCATTTGATTTTTCTTCTCTTCCTGTTTCATGTATGTATGTGACAGTGATGACAATCATCACAAGTATAATTTAAACGTCAATATTTAGAAATCTTTCTAGTATTCTGCTCACATTTTTCAACTTTGCTATTCAGAAAGCTTATATTTTAATGAAAATAAAAACCTTTTAAAACATTTTGTGCATTTAGTAGTATTTAATCCTTTTTTAATAAAACTGACTAAAGAAGATTAAACGTATGAGAAATGCAATGAATATTAAACACATGGAAAAAACAGTTGTCACTGGAAAGCATAAAAAAAGTTAATGTATTAAAATGGTAAAAATATATTGTTATTTCACATATTCTTTATAGTTCAACTTCATATATAGATGGTAAGTTTAAAATGTGTTTTGTAAAAAAATATAGAGATAAGAGATTTTACGAATGATATTCTCTCAATATTTCTGAAAAAATCCACGTGCCTTATTAATTTGATTCAACTGAGAGAGTTAGATGTTGAATTCTATCTATGACTAAATTTACTGGTTCAAAGATTAGCTTTTTCAAATTTGGTAAAACAGTAGGTTTGGTTACCTTTCAATTGCTAATTGCTCTTTGGTATGATCTAATGTATCTGGGGTTTTTAACCTAAGGTAAATATTGCAAAGAATTTTTCACTTTGTACTAGTTCTTTTAATCATTGTATCAAACATATTTCATAATTAATATCAATATTCATATTTAAATATTAGAAAACTGAAGGCATTTGTGAGTTGAGCTCATTATGTGGGCTTTCCTGCTTCCAAAGACCTTGCTTAACCAACAATGCATATTGATAATGTTCCACAATTCCATAAACTGAACTACTGATATAGCATTGCAGATAGTTGCTTCTTCTTTCAGAAGTGAATTGTAGTGTGCACTTTATGATCTTTGCTGTCAGCAAGTCTCATTATTTTATCCCCAGATCTTTCATTACTATCCATGTGATTAAACTTTCTAAACTTCATCAATAGCACAAGGTAAAAAGTATGCAGTATTCACCTTGGCACTTAGAAAAAGCTATACAAATATTTATTGAATAAATTATTAAATTTATTTATTCCTTAGGAAGATTAAATCAGTTGATTTTGTATCAATATTTCTACAATCATAGGAATTCTTACAGGCACCAATGATTATAATAATGAGGTTAAAATAATGATTTAGAGGTTAAACATGTTACTTTATTTATCAGTGCTGTTCTTTGAGTTAGATACATTATTAATCAAAGACTAATGAAGAACTAAGATTTTCCCAGATTTGTGTCAGAAACCAGTAATCTTTGAACACACACAGGTGTATGGACCTCAACTGCCACCCAGACAGCCAAATAATAGAGGAGAAGAATACCAAACCTGAGAGGAGAGGTAATGCCTTTGTATTCTTCCTTCTACTCAGGATGTAAAGAGTCCTCTACAGGCAGTTTTTAAAATAAGAACTGTTCTATTTATAGCTCAGTAGCAAGCCTCTTTTTCATTCCCACAGCATCACTAAAATTTTTTTCAAGTATAATCTTGCTGGTTCTGAAATCCCTGGGTGTTTCCCACTCTATATCCCCTGTGTTCTCTTGGCACTTAACACTCTTGATCACTCTTACTTTCTGAACTGGCTCTTCTTTCTGAATATCATAGTCTGCTGTTCTTGCTGCAGTAGCCTTGTCTTGTTGGATCTTAAACTCTTTCATAGACACTTCTTGGTTTATCCTGTAAAAGTCAGAGTTCCATCCTTGAACACCATCTCTAAGAATGGCAGGCTGCGAACTGAGCCACCCCTCTTGTAACAGCACCATACAGTATTTTACCAGCCTCTGACTTGAATGCTCAAAAGGAGGGTGAGCATGCTATAGCTTTTGAGCAAAGCATGTGGTGTGGAGAGAGGTTCAAAAATTATTTTTGTAATACATTAAAGAATGAATATAATATATTAGAGAAATTAGCCATGTGACATCTGAACAACTGCAGCATATGCAAAGATATAGAAATGGAATTACTTAAGATATAGACCAAGTTGAATAAAAAGGAAGAATATGCATTTTGGGAAAAATATATAATATGCCATGGATTAAAGGAAAAAGAGAAGCAAACAGGAAAGGATAATGGCTCCCATAAAAGTACGGGAGGAAAGGACAGCATTGCATCAGCTGTGGTAGCAGAGGTTTTCAAACTACAAAGACAAAACAGACACAGAAACTTATTTCTTATTAATTTGAATCAAAAATAATTTTTTCATTATCTGTTGCAATATACACACTCAGCCCTGTAAGAGATTCTCAGAAAATATTGCCTTGCATCTTTTTGAAGGTCCCACTGGGAATATTGCTGCCATGCAGTATTTTTAAAGTTGATGCAGTGTATATTACACGTAAAATAGCGAGAGTAACGTGCATATTTAAAATAAACATAGGGTGATTTTAATACACTACTTGTATTGCTTTTGGGTCATGCACAGCTTCCAGCCTCTAAAAACCACACAGACTACAAAACCTGTTCTAAGACAAGTGTTCTAGGATAATTCATTGTAAGGTTGGTCAGTCAGACCTCATACATGAATGCATCTGCTGTTAACATAAAGGGTTCCCCTTTTACTCACATCACTTTGCAATCCAAGAAACACTTTCAAAGTTGATGTGAAAGATACTTAACCAAAAGTTGTAAAAACAGTTTAGCTTCAAAGTTTCCATTCTGTTTGATTGCTGTAGGAAAAAGAAAGTCTGCATAACGTTTCTTTTTCTTAATTTCTTTGGCTGCTCTCCAAAATGTAGCTGTCAGCTAGTGTTGACTAAGTAAGTAGGAGCCATGGCCAAAGGCCCACTTACTGTCAGTCATTTGAGGGAGAATATTTCCCCTACATCAGTACTGCTAATGTCAAAAATAAGGGCCATCACTGTAACCCTCTTCAGCCCAAAGTCTAAGTTCGGACATCAGGAATTACTAGAAAAACCAACATAAAAAAAGTTCATTCATGAACATATTCCAGATGACAAGTATCTTATCCAAATATAATTACATTTTACATTTGCAAGGAAGTCTTTTGTTATTAACATCATCTACCATTGTTTCTATTTAGCCATGTCAAATTGTATTTATCCATGTTTAATATTTTAACTATTATTTATAATTTTCTCTATGAACATAATCTTCATTTTTGTGTATGATGTATGTATATGGAATATATTTTCTATTGCCTCATTAAGACTGTAGGATGATAAAGGTAATGTTTCTCTCTTAAATTTGTTTTATAACTTAACTCAGTTCCTTTTATATTCTCTACTTTATATTAATTTTCTGAGAGTATTTGCAAAATAAAAATGTCAAATCTTTGGCTTACGATTATTAGATGTGTTTAGTCTTTTACATGATAATCATATCGTTTTTCTTCCAATAATGTAATCAAATCCATGGGTTATGCCCTGCTATGTCATTTTATTTATAGTTATAAATTTATGAATAAGACCATTGATACATATTAAATGGAACAAGGTCATATCTATATTCTTTTAGAGACTCTTATTTCCATTTATTCTTATACTCCTATTTTCAGTTAATACTAACATATCTTGATAAGAATTGGATCTTCAAATGTGAGTTTTTGATTAAATATTTATTATAGTAGAATTTCTGTCTTTTGGGTTTTCTCTTATTCAAAACCAGAATCCTTGGCCATAAAGAAGGATAAACTAGAGGCTTTTATAGGTAAATGGATGCAACTAAAGTCCATATCCATAAGTGAAATAAAGCAGACACACATGCGCAAGCATCCTATTGTCTCCCTGGTATGAGAAGCTGGAAGAACACGTAAATGTGCAATAGATATTGTGAACCGGGAAGAAACTGTTCAAAAGAAAAGACAAACTTTTACGGGGAAAGAAGAAAGGAAGATAAGGAAAAGAAAAAATATATGTATACCCAAGATAATTAAGATAGTTATACAGCTAGTTTTTTCTTAGCTCATTGAAAAGAAAGACGTGTGCTAACGTTATTTGAACACAATATCATGCCTAGACCCTGTAATCTGAATAACTACCATGAAGACAGCAATATGTAATATATTGATTTTTGTAACTGTCCTGCTAACCTGTTTTGAAAGTGTTTCATTGTTATATTTATCTTTTTTCTCTTAAAAAAAAAAACAGAGTACTTTAGAGTACTTGGTACAGAAGTGTAAATTCACCCTGTGACTTAATTTTGATTGTCAACTTGATTGGCTTGCGACATATCTCGGAGGTTAGTAAGACACAGTTCTCAGCATGTGTGGGTCTGTGTCTGAGGGGTTTTTATGATACCTGACCCTTTCCACTCTGTCACTCTTTTCCAGCCTGGAGTTGAGCAGTTTTCAACTGCCACTTCCTGTTACCTACATGTTTCTGCATTGCAGCCTGCTGACCGTGGCAAAAGCCTCTGAAACTATCAGCCAAAATAAACATTTCCTTCTTAAAATTGTAGGTGTCATGTATTTTTTTTCACGGTGGTAACAGCAAATTGACCAATATGCCCACAAAGATCAGAAGTCAATAGACACTAAGAATTATATTTAAATAATATCTCTCTTCTGGTTGTAAAGATCTATAATTTTGGATAGTGTAGGATATGAAGAAATAAATGTATGTTATAGATGCCTAGAGCTCTTAAAATATGTGACACTATAAATAAGAACAAAGTATTTTCAATTGTTCAAATCCCTTTAATACATAAAGACAAAGGTGCATGTTACATAATATAACTCCCAATTATAAACTCATATCTTTGATGTGGTTCTCAGGATACCTACAGTAATCTCTCAGACTTTTAAATGTGTTTTTTTTTTAATATTTTACTTTAGTACCATTAAAGTTGGTTGGAATGAATTTCGTAGCTGTCCACTTTGAAGAAAATCTCAGGAAGAAATACGTGAGACACACACACAGTGAAGAGAGACCTCAATTTACTATGTGGCTAAATATTTCCTTTCTTTTTTGTACACTCTTCTGGTGCAATATTATCATATCAGCTATTTTCTTAAAGAATATATTCAACAGCTGCCAAGGAGATTTCATTCCTTCTGAGCCTCATTTTCAGCAGAAGCAGTATGTGATATTCCTGACTCTGCTGGCCTTGTGATAAACCATGCGATTATACCCTGTCTAATTCTCAGTGTTATGGGTAACCAGGCACCTGGATCAGAGAGAAAGTGGGAGATAGTAAGTTAAGACATAGGTCAGAAGCATAAAAAAATGGTAAAGAAAAAAAATCAGCTTTAGTACTTACATGGAACACTTTCTTGATGCATGCAATGTATTTAGACATGTGCAATTATCCATTTATTTATTTTCTTATTGTAAGCCTGCGGGAAGCCAGAAACTTCCCGACAGAAGTGTCTCGTGGAACAAAGCTGCTGAGGTCTCAGAAGCCGAGAAGCAAACAAGAGAGGACAGAGTCAGAGAGGGAGAGAGGAGAGGAGACCAGATATAGTCCCCAAAGTCACATGCCAATGGCCCATTCCTTTCTACTGGGACATACCATAGGATTTCTGTTCCCTCTCAAAAATGCCACCACATTTTGATGACATTGACTGGTTAATCCCTGATGAAGTTAGAGTTCTCATGATCTTATCATTTTCTGCAAGGTCCACCTCTGAACATATGAGACATTTCTAGGAAATTTTACACTCAGGTCATAAAATTTTGCGAGGAAACATCAGCATCAGTAAAAAGTTAGATGATGTCATTAAATAATCCATCCAAATGAGTTGACAGTACCAGGAACTGCAAATAAGGAAATCTTTACGAAACATGAACATTCTTAGACAAACAAGTGTTTTTACTTAATAACACTTAGTTTTTACTTCTAAATATTTTTAGCTATGTTTGAAAAATTAATAACTATATTATAATGTGTTGCATTTTATAACAAGATTAAAAATACAAAATTTTTGGAGTACAAACCTTACATGAACCAAGGTATCTTTTTAAGAAGCCCATGAAATGGAAATGCACTTGAAGTAATTTTTTGCTGTCTCTGTGGTTTATATCTACATTCACAAAACTCCAAAATTTGCCATTAGAAATTGAATATGTTACTAAGACAAAAATATGCATCAGGGTGGCAGTAGATGCTTTCTTTTTTGTTGGCATCATCAAACAAGCTTTAACATGTGTTAGCCTTTGAAGAACAATTTTGTAAAATTCAGTCTAACCATTCCAAATGGTATGTCAGCATTGTTTTATTTTAAAAACTCCTTTAAAAGTTTGGGTAAGATTTATTTGAAATTTATTGAAAATGGTTAGTGAATATATTCAATGAACATTATAAAGAATATCCTATTTTTGTGTTTTCATGAATTAAAATTATTGAAAACAATTTTGAAAATAAGAACAGATTAAATTACATATCTAAAAAATCAATAGAGAACAGTTAGGTATCATTAAAATACCTATTAGAATGACCCCAAACAAAAAATATTAGCAATACAACATCAAGCTCCTGTAAGTATGAAAATGCAAAATATTTGTTATTTTAGAAAATGTTCGACTTTTTTGTGAAATTAAACTTACTCTTACCAACTACCTATAATTGTAAGTCTTAGTATGCATTATAGATTCATCTAGAATGTCCCCCAAAGGTCCCTATACTGCAGGCTTAATCCCCAAGGCAGCAATGTGCAGAGGTGGGTTCTAAAGAGGTAATTTCATAATGTAACTCTGCCTCTGTCTGTCTCTGTGCTTTTCTGTCTCTCTCTGTCTTTCTCTCTTCTTGTCTGTCTCTGTCTCATATTTCTGGCCACCAGGAGGTGAACGGTTTTGCTTAATCAGATGCTCCTCACCATAAAGTTCAACCTTATCTCAGGCCAACAACAATGAAATAAAGTGCCCAAGGACTGAAATCTCAGAAACTAAGCCAACATACAGTGTACTTAAATATTGGAAAATTTAATGTCTGTCCCTAAAATTGAGCATGGATTTTATATTATCTTTGTTCGTAATTTATAAAGCCTGAAAGTCACCAAAATATCTATCAAATTGTGAGTTAACTGCTAACTATAGTACACTCAGACTGTGGAAACATTCTGTCAGGGTGTGGACACATACAGAGAGAACATAAGTGTGTATTACTGGCTGGCACTGTGAGGAGCGGTTTTCACAAGTATGGTTTCCATGAGGCAGCCAAGTGCAAAGAGATGTTAACCCTTTTGTAAAATCAAAACAAATCTGATGTAAGTTGTGCTCTCTGTGATTCTGGATTTTTTATCTGAAGTTCAAAAGTTACTACAGAATTATTTGGTAAAACTATACCACACTGAAGGTCCATTCCTAGATCTTCTGGTGACTTCACATAGGAAAAGCTCGTATTTCTCTCTTCTTGCTCTGAGTTCCCACAGCGGGCCTTATCTATTTCACCCTCTCGCACCAAATCTTATATCTAGGTTTTCCATGTTATTTCACTTGGAGAAACACGCAGAGCTTTCTCTCCAGTTCGAAAGTAAGTACTAACGGAGTGAACTGGAGGAAAGCTTTGAGCAAGGGCAGGTTTTGGATGATCCTTCTTCTCTCTGGATTCAAGCTATCTCCAGCACGATGGGGTCATACAGTAAGTACTTAATGCAAGAGTTTTGCTTGTTGCGTCAGTTGTTTCCTAAGTGCTTCTATTTCTACCAAATACTGGCTCAGATATCTTAAAATTGCTTGCTGATATCTTAAAATTGCTTGCATTAACTGAACAAATGAATGTGATGAAGAATTACTGTTTTTCTTCTTCTGTTAAGCTTTGCTTTTTTGTGGTTGCATTTACCCTTAGTCAAACATGAACTGAAAACATTAAATGGGAAATTCAAGAAGTAAACAATTCGTAAGTTTTAATTTTAAGTCGTGCTTAGTGGTGTGATGAAATCTCACAACATCCTGCTCCATCTTTCCATGGTCATGAATCTTAGCTTTATCCAGTCGGTTCAGGATTCATATGTTATCTTTCCACAGTCATTTCACAGTCATGCTGGTTATCACATTGTCTTGAAATCACAGCACTGTGATCTAGTAGCCATGTTTTAGTTAATTATGGCCCCAAAACACAAGCATAATCAAACTGGAAAATGAGATATGATTTTAAAAACTGTAAAATGGTTCCTCTAAGTAAAAAGATGCAATTACAGTACAATATTAAAACACCATGTTTACATCATCTTTATGACAGAATCCTGTCAAAGGTGTTCCATCTTATTTTATTATAGTTGTTGCTGTTACTGTGCCTAACATGAATCATATATATATGAAAGAACATGGTGTTAGCAGGATTCTTTACTGTCATTGGTTCTAAAGTCCACCAGAGGTCTTGAAAAGTATCCTCCATAAATAAAGAGGGGACTATTATAATTGCACTTTACAGTACGACAATGCAGTGGTGTCCCTGGCAGAATGAAAGTTCTCCCATCTGAGATAAAGGTCCAAGTCCATTCATCAGCTTCTTTGAAACCCAGTTCTAGAACACTGATGGGCTGCCAGCTATTACTGATCTAATTTAACAGAATTTCACTGATCACACTTCAGTTAAAAGAAAGGTATCTTCAAAGAAATTTCCACTCTGTATAAGCTCAAAGTAATTCTGGACTGCAATGGGTAATCAATTCCTACACATGCACTCTTCAGGTTAAAGGATACGTCATCTAAACCAGTATTCCACCTCCAGATATGCATGCTGTTATGATATTAAGACATGGGGCACTCTTAAACACTGTCTATGACATTCCCTTTTAGAAATGAGACTACTTGGAAAAATAAAATCATTATATCCATCTGTCTATCATCTATCTATCTATGTATCTATCTAGTATCTACTTGTTAACTGACTGATTCTCATCTTCCCTTCAGGCCATTTAAGAACTAGTTGAAAATGTTATCGTTTAGCTTCAAATATTTCTTTGAATTATTCCTAAAGCAGGAATAATCTCTTAAGTATCTTATATAAAAATACATCTACAAAAATGAGGAAATTAGCAAAATTATGATCTAATCTTGATATATTGACACTTAAATTTCACCTGGTGTCCCAATAATATTTTTTTTTAAATTGAGAATTTTTTAGGATGTAGGATGCAATGCAGCACCATGTATTACGTTTTCTGTCATATCTCCTTACTCATTTTTAGTAAGTGAGAGTCCCCTTTCTTCATCTTTTGTGATCCTGATTTTTTGAAAAAATTCGTATTTTCAAAGTACTATTTACATCATAATTACATATTTTCTTTAACAAAATATGTTGACCACATAAATTGTGTGATGATACCTCTCTTAAGATAATTGTTCTAGGCTAATGATGATGGATGTGAGTATATAATCTTCTTTGTGACTTTCTAGGTTCTTTCTTTTTATTTTGATTAATTTTATGGTACATTATGGATATACATAATGGTCACATTCGTCAGAGGGAGTTCGCACCTGTACATGACGAATCCTGTTCTTTTTTCCCCAGTCCCCTCACATTTCTTCACCCTTTTTTATCTCTGTAGTTACAAAAGCTTTGCTCCCGTTTTCCTCCTTCTATTCTGTTTTCTCTTCCCTTTCCTTCTTTCCCCTTCTACCACACTTCGTTCCTCTTCTCATTATGATAATTCCTCCTAGTTCCCGGGATCTATTGCACGATTTATTTCACTTAAGAGTATAAATTCTTCCTTTTTCTGTTACTTTCCTTCCTCCTTCCCTCCGTAGTTTCCCTTTCTTTTGAACAATATCTTATTTTGCAATATCTTTCATACATTTTGGTCCTTATTTATATATTCAGTATCTCACACCAGAGAAATAATGTAATATTTACGCTTGTCTCCAATTTATTTCACTTTGAGACTTTGAGTACAGTCTCAAAGCATATCCATTTACTTAGAAATGTCTCAAGTTTATCTTTCTTTATGGGTGAGTAGTACTCCACGTGTGAAAAACACACATGTTTTTTATCCATTCCTCAGCCAATGGGCATGTGGGTTATTTTCAAGATTTAGCTAATATAAACTGTGCTGTCACAAACATGAGTGTGCATATATTCCTGAGGTTTGATGCTTTTAATTCTGCCAGGAAGATACCAAGAAGGTGAATAGTTGGGTCAAATGGGACCTTTCATTTGTCTTTCAAAATTGTGAGTCTAATATTGATTTCTACATGAACACATGATGTTTGTACTCAAAACACTGAGAACTTTCATGGTGATGATGCATAGAAAAGAAAAACAAGGAGAAGGGAGGACAGAAACAAAGAAGCAGTTTCTTAGAGTAGTACAACAAGGGTTTCCACACCCTCTGAAAGTCATCCTGCAGTCTTCTCCACAGATAGAGATAAATTTAGCTGTTGAAATGCCCCAGTACTTAGAAAGCTTTCTGGTTCTTCCAAATAAATAAGTCAGTCAATTATAATCATTCAGTTCTCAAAAAAATAAAAATGCAGGAAAGACTACTCCTCTTGGATATCCAACTTAATTACTTCCAGCAGGCTCCTTGTTGCAGTATTTTATGCCCAACAAACTGCTCTGGAGATTTACTAACTTGTGTAGAAAAAAGGCAAGAGTATGTTGGTTTCTTTTCACAAGTGCTATGTACTAATCACATAAATATAGCTGCATTGTGAAAAATGTAACGTTCCCATTCAGAATTATCCAGCAAAATTGATGCAGAAAACACTTAAAGTTATTAATTTTGACTCCAATAATTTATTGGAGAATGTTGCTTTTTCGTATCACTAAAATATGTATATTAAAAAATAATGCTGCAATAACAAAATTCACTTGCTATCATTCTAAAATATCTTCAAAACCAAATTAGCTAAGTCTATTTCAATGATGAAGTTCTTTGTTTTCCACCAAAGATAATTTAAGCCTTCTCTTGACTTGGAACAAAGGGGAGAACAAAATATCTTTAATAATCTAAGCATGAGCTATAAATCTCTTTTGCTCTAATTACAGTATGAATCTTTTAGTCAAGGTCAAGACCAGGGCAATGGTTCAATACTTTATTTTAAAGATTAAGTATGTTTCAATAATCATTGAGAGAAATTAATTTTATTCTTAGACTGGTTCTACATTAAAATATTTTCTACATTATTTTGGCTATATTTTAACTGCCTTAAAAGTTACTTGAAGAATGAATAGGGGTTTTGTTAATATATGCTTTTTATCCACTGAATTTCTCTTGAGAGATCTGCATTTTTCATGCTGTAATTATTTGTGTCATTTTCATATCAATCAGTAAAATACATATTTGTTGTTACTGACATAGTGCTATGGGCAATTTAAAAAGACAAACATTGTTGATAGCTATATTTTGAAAAGAATTTTTTAAAAAATTCCTCACACTTTACAAGTTTTCTGTGTCCTCAGAATCCTTGGAGAGAAACTGTAAAAATACTTGCTCAAATCTTCTTAAGAATAGCTTTGTAGATCCCACTGGTAGGTAGAATGACCTCTTTCACCTTGTCAAAAGGGCAAACTTGTCAAACTCACAGTAGTCAATACTCTGAAGAGCATCGCTTTACCTCAGAAACATGGACCAAGCAGGGACTTTGGAGTGCAGGTGCTGAGACTGAGACAAATAGTATCCGGATTCACAGCTGATCAAGGACGAAGGGACATTCTCTGAAGCTGAAGCCCACTTAGATTTCTCCTATATCACTTAATGATGTGAGCAGAGACTTAATTCTTTGAAGTTAACTGATTTAAGGAGCTGAAGAGCAAAGGAAGCTTTTTGCTTGATCTGATCCTTGTTATTAAAAGAAGCGGAGGAGATAAAACACTTTCTATTTTTATCGATTGATGTATTTTGAGGTCAGTATTTTAGTCTGTTCATCTATATCTTGCCCTCTGCCCTCATTTCAAAGTACTCACTCACTTCTGATTAGAATTTCAATTAATTTGCTGAAATATCCTTTAGCTGATTACAGTTAACTCTTTCCAACTTGTGAGAGAATTTGTTTTATTTCAATTGAATGGATGATTGTCATTTATTTTACTCTCCAATTTAATTAAGAGTTCCAATTGAAAGCATCTGGAAAATATACTGAAATAAATTAGTTTGATATCCTTTCTAAAGCTAAAAAAATGCCTATCTCTTTCTCTCTGACCTTAGTCCATGCTGTAATGTACCTAAAGCAATATTTAGGAGTTGGAATTCTTTCCCCTTTTCTTTCACCACATATATGTACTCTGTAGCACCAAAGTGCCAGGTAATTAATGCTGACTGAAATGTCATTCCACATTGTAGTATTTCGGTGACATTCTGAAAATTTCTGCACATTCCCAAAGCAAGAATAAGTTGGTACATATTGTCTTCTGTCTTTTATTTTGTGCTTTTCTTTACTTTTTTCAGTTTATGGATATTATTTGCTGTCGAATCCATAAAACTTCCATATTTAAGGCAAAAACATAGGCAAGAGTCAACACTCCTCAATAAATACCTCAGTTTCATAATGTACTGAATGAAGAAATTGCATTACTGAAGGTTGGGAGAGATGGAGGAGTTTAGAACACTAATCAAGTTAATAGCACTAAGATACTGGATATCATAGTTTTAAAGTTTAATATCTAAAGTGCTGGACTTCTCTAAAATAATTTCCTCACACATTTTAATTATTTCATGGATCTTTGGCATCTTCAAACTACTATTCACTATACAGTTCAGAAAAAAAGCTTTTTTTTTCTTCTGTATTTTACTCTGGCTTGTTTATTTCTTTGAGCCCTCAACCCACATCCCAAATGACTTATTATCATTATTATTAGCAAACAATATCTTATTTTCCAAAAGTAGGATACACTCTTTTTTTTTTAAAAGAAACAATTGTTAACTCTGAAGACATTTTAAAAAGTGACATCTTTCTTCCAGCCACGTGAAGAGAGACCCTGATTACTGATATTAGCGTGGTGTTTATACAGAGTGTTTATCTCTCACTGCTGAGTTCATATTTAAGTTCATTGTCACAGAATCCAGGTCTAAAAAGTACTTCCTTGTTTTTCTCTTTGTCACTATTTCGATTTTCAGGCTGAAAGATTGTCGTTACCATTGAGAACATGTTCAGTTACACTGACGGTACATAGACTAACATCATTGCCAGTACCTTCTCGGAGTACAACAAAGCTAGGCTTTTGCCTCTGGAAGGACTTGGACGCTGTTAGGTGTTCAGTTCAATTGTATTCTGTGGATGAACTTGCAGATTATGGAATCAAGTCGATCCTTCTGAAATGAAGACCCTCAATATGGATATTGCCTTTAAATACTGAATTTCTCCTGCGTATCACCCCGTATTGAACTATGCTGCTGCTGTCCAGAATGTGTCATGTCGACATTTAACTGCTGATACTGCAACTGACGATTTTCCCCTCATGCATAGCATGGTATGAAGCACTGACTACTAATAAAAGAAGTCAGGAGCATTGACCAGTTTTATGCAGTCACTCTTGCATTTGTCCCTAAAGTGAAGTGCTATGACCTTACCTTTATACACGTTACGGTTTCACTTATAGCCTCTATTCATTATTGAGGCTGATACCCCAAATAAATGTAACCATATATGCTAACTCACTAAGATAAACTTTACTTTAGTAATAGTGTATATTTCTCTGATTAATATTTCTCAAGGATTACTTAAAATTTCCTAAAATAGGGATTTTATTTTAAGATTGACCTTAACTGGTTAGGTTAATAGAATGATGTGGGGAAAAGTACTTAGTTTTTAAAAGTCTCAGTTTCTGCATCTATAAATCTGGAATAATACAGCAGATTTCTCAGTGTTTTATATGTGAAATCGTAGCATTCATATAAAGCAAAGGTCATTATGTTAAATTCTCACACACATCAAGTCGGTCACATAAATTTGTAAAGTCTAGATGGTATATGGAGATGGGGAGGAAGTTTTGCAAACATATGTTATACAAATGTATTCCAATTTTAAAAAGATTGCTTGGTTATTTTAGCCCTTTGAGTACTAACAAAGTGAAAAACTAAAATGTCTGAAATATTTTCTATATCCTTAAAGGTCACTTAACCTTTTATGGAGACTAATTAGCACATAAAATATAGACAGACAGGAGAATTAACTGAAACATAAACCAATTTTTTTATAAAGAATGGAGACTCCAAAGAAGCCTTATTTGTTGAGGTAATCAGGGATGATTTCTTAGATGTACTAACATAAGAGCTGGGTCATGGAGTAAAATAGGATGGCAGAAAAAAGAAAAAGAAGGGAATAAAATAAGATGGTGAAAAGAAGACATTGAAACTTCTAGAAATCATTTGTGTAAAACTATGAAGAAATAAATATACATGGCAAAGCATCACTAAGCTTGTGATCAATGCATTCTTCAGGACCACAAGACAACCAAATGAATGCGTATCTACCATCTAATTATTCAACAATACTTTTAACCTCTAATTGCATTGCCAACAATGTAATCATAGCATATAAAATAATATAAATGAATGTTTCATTGTGTAAAAAATTTTATTTAAATAAGTTTTAACAATGTAATTTTGGGGGAAGCTTTTACAGGACAATTTATAATTGTTATGGTTTTCCTTATCTACTTACTCATGCAAGAAGGCAACAGCACACAATGTTACTGGTTTTATTCTTTGACTACCTCAGGGCTTACTATTTTTTTAATTTTTTTATTTAAAGAGAAAAAAAAACAAGTAAAGGGTAGAGATAATACAGAATTTCAAAAAAAGATAAAGAATAAGAAATCACTAGTTGATAAATTACATATTGTCCTCTTAGAAATAGTTGTTCAAGTTACAAAATTAAAGCACACAAAGTAGATATTCAAACAGTAAGAGTGTAAACAGCTACACATGCATGAGTCTCTACATGTATTTCTATCCTTTCTGTATTAGAGGAAAAAACAAAACTTGGCAAGACAAAACGAAACAAATTCCTATAAAAAAAGAAACCAAAAAGTCATATAAAACCACAGTACAACGTGATCTATAATGATTACTATGTTGTTATTATCTTCAATACAATTGTCTATATCATCAGGCATAATTAAAAATAGCAGTATAATTGAATATAGCAGTACATAACAATATTAGTAAAAGTAAAACATTGTAGACAGTATAAAACTTCAAAGGCAGGTATAATCAAACCAGAGTGGATATTCTAGTGAATCTTGTCATCTTCACTACAGTTGCTTATACTCTCAGACTTGATACTATTAATCATAACATCTTTGAGTAAAATCTATCAACACAAAACAGCAATCTAACAAGCCAGATTCAATTACAATCAGTCATGGTAAAACAGTGTAGGTTATACAGAGCTTTAGATTGAGTTAATAGGAAATTAAGGATGATTACTGTACTATATCCTACTATTTTTGGGAGAACTGTCTGTGCCCTCAAATCTAGTACAAGTAGAATGACTGGAACAGAATATAATATATCTAAGCAGAGTGGTATAAGTAATGTGGGTTTTAAATCCTGGTACACTATTAACAATATAGTGTATCAAGGCCATCTATGTTAGAGATTCTAGCGATCCTTCTCTGCCTCATTTCTGCTATGCTATTTTTCTGCCTTTGTTTGTCTACTTTTCTCCTTCATTCTCTTGCCTTCCCCACTCATTGAGGCCTTTCTGCCACTGTTCCTAAAAATCCTGATTTTTTTTCTCTCTCTAGAATGTATTCTCTGTAGTTTTGGATTGGTGGTCACAAACTCCCCCAGTTCCTCTTTGTCATGGAAGGATCTTGTTTATCCATTAATTTCTAGTGACAGTTTTGCAGGGTACATCAATCTGGGCTGGAGGTTATTTTCTTTCAGGGCTTGGAATACTTTGCTCAAGTACTTCTTGATCTGATGGTCTGTGTCGAGAAGTCAGCCATGATCTTGATGGGCTTACCTTTATAGATAATCTGTTTCTGTTCTCTGACAGCTTTTAATATTCTGTTTTCATATTGAATTTCTGGTATCTTGATGATTATATGTCTGGGTGTAGCTCTGTTTGGGTTGTAGGTGGCTGGAGTTCTATATACCTCACATAACTGAATGTCATTTTCTTTTTCCTTGCTTGGTAAGTTTTCCTTAATTATTTCTGTGAATAGCCTTTGTAATTCACCTGTTTGTATTACTGCTTCTTCATTCACATTTCTTAGTCTTGTCAACTTCTAGCCTTTGCACTGTTACTGCCTATTTCCTTGTTATTTTTAAGAGATCTTTCCTTTCATGATCACACATTGCAAACTTGTCTTCAAGTTTTGATAGTCTATCCTTAGTTTCTTTTAAGGAGTTGTGTCAGCTTTCAATGGAGTTTTTAATTTCCTGGTAATCTCTTTGAATCTGCTTCATGTATTCTATATTTTTTTATATTCTTTATCAAATGTTTCTCTCCTTTTTTTGTGTTCTTCCCTTCTTCCATCTGTATCCTCCTGAGAGATGCTTTCCGAGAGCTTTTCTTTTATTACTCTGCTCATATCTTCCTTTACCTGATTTAATATTTCAGTTTTGAGCTCGTCTACAAGGTCCTGAAGATATCTCTTAATGTCCATTGAAGCCATGTCTGATGTTGCATATTTGCTGCCCTCAGTCTCCTTTGTTTTTCTCTCTCCTGGATCAGTGCTCTCAGGGTTCTGGGCTGGGAGCCTCCTCTTGCCTCTCTCTCCTGTCATGGTCCTGGCTTCCTCCACAGATTTACAGTGGAGTTCCCAGCCCCCTTCTATGTTGGCCATGTTTCCTCCAAAGCATGCTGGCTAGGGACCTCCACTCTCTCCTGCCTGCTCTTTTCACTGAGGTGTAAGCAGGGGTTGCATATGCTGGCCCCTCCCCACAGGGCCAGCCAAACTTCAGGGGCCTTCACCAGGTTGTGTGTGCTAGGTGCAGGGAATCAATTTGGGATGGCTCATTGGGTCCTGGCTGGGGGGGGCACAACCCAGTCCAAGCAAATCCCATGAATCTGCTCAGGGGAGGGAGCAACCAACTGAAGTCACTGTTGCTCCCAGTTCAGGCTCCTCCTGCCCGATTCCAACATGTCGCTCATTTGGTCTCTCCCTTCCCATGGAGGTGGGGAGTCTCATTCCCAGCACTGACTGTGGATTAATGAAGGTCCCTTTGCTTGCTCCGCTCTCCATTGGGCTCACCAACTTCAATGAGAATGTAGCTCCTGTGAGTAGCAGCATGAACGAGTTTGGGCAGCTCTGCGGGCAGGGGCGAATTTGCAAATTCAGGTCAGCGCAAACTTGGGGGTTTGCCATGAAAATGCCTTGTTCATTAATTTTAGCTGTTCCAATTATAGCCCTGAGACTGTGTGTCTGACGAGCTTTTTTACGTTTTAATTTCTTCCTGTGTCAAGAGGATCCATCTCCCTCTATCTTGGTCTCTCCAGGATATTTTATTCTGGCATATGAGTTGTTTCTCCCAGGAGGCTTTGTATTTTGTTGCTCACTGATGGACCATCTTTAGCTCCTCCAAAGGCTTACTATTTTGTGTCATGTCCTTATTACTTCAGATTTGTACTGTTATGATATCATGCTAATCTCACTGTCTCCTCCTCCATCAATCTTGTTTTAATCTTTCTAAAGCAATATTTTAATACTACTATTTCTCTACATAATGACTTTTAGTTATACTTCATTTCCTATTAAATAAAAAATGAATACAAAATAAACACTGAATATCTGGCTTGGTTTAAACTGTCAATATGACATCAGTGTTGACAGATGAAACCAGAATAGGAGTGACAGTGATATGAGTATAGCAAAACCATGCTGGCTTAGAGTCACTAGTCCTTCAGGATTTAAATCATAACTCAACAATCACTTTTGTATGACTTTCATAGCTACCTAACATTTTCTAGTTGGTTTCTTCAACCAACCAATCATTTTTCTTTTTTCTGGCATGTTAGTATGAAAGATTGTGGAAGAGATTAGGAATAATATAGTATCTGTTTGAATATTTATGAAAATGAATAGTACTAAACCTGGATCAGTTAACAAGTTCTGGCAGCCAAAAAAGAGGAAATGAATGTTTCAGAAGAATTAAGAAAACACAGAATTATGCAAAGATAGGAGAGCAGAGAGGTAAACAGGACATTAAGAGGGAATGGCAGTGCATAACAGAAGGAAAATAAAGTAGAAGGTTGCTATTAGATGGAACTATTTTATCAGGAGGGAGTTTCTAGGTGAGCAATTAATTGATATCAGAGGTTTCATACATAAGACAAATTACTCCTTTTTCATGAAATGGAATTGCCAAGGTAAAAGCGAAGTACTGTGATGTTAAGATAGAACATGAAACCAAGCAACAAGACTCCACAATCCTAACACACAAACATCAATATTTTCATATTTAACTTTCTTAGGAGCCAGATTTTCTACAGAATTCAGATGTGGCTGCATTTGTAGAGCAATGACATCTGGGATAAATTGTGTCACCTTGGGAGTGTTTGAATTAGAACAGAGATAGGGATCCAGTCCAGATTCTTATTAAATTTGTACAGAGTGCCTTGAGTTTTGTTCATGATTTGGGATTTATAAATATTATTATACTATTACTTTCAATTACAAAATAAGTTTTCACTGTAACAATATATTCTGTGTGGCAATCAAAAAGTCACATACATTTTCTCAAAGAGACACTGTAGTTCCATAGGGAAGATTTTATATATACACCTGTGTACCTCATGTAGGCAAGGTAATTTCAAGAAATAAAGAAGAATATTCCACCTCTTGATAAAAAGACATTGCAATAAGTTTTGCAATCTTACTATTACTGGTAATAATTTATTTGAGAAAAGAAGAAGAAAAGAAAAATTGAAACATATAAAAAGAAAAGGTGATAATGAGGAGAAAGGAAAGAAGAAGAAATCAAAAAGACATAAAAGGAGGAGCAAAACAGAAAGGGATGAGATAATTTAAACAGTAAGTGCTCAAAAGAACAACAGATCTACAGAGGTTTACATTAATATTTTGCTTTTATTAAATCAGACTTTGTACACTCTTATATGATTATATATGATCTTTTCATAGATGATAAGACAAGACTGTTATTTGCACAGAATTTTATGCATTGAAAAAAAAATAACTTACCCCAATAAGATAATATTAACCTATATGTGCACAGTATTTAAAACATGGTAAGATAAATAATTGTCATCAAATGATAAGCCTATTCAAAGGAATTTCTGAGACATTCATGTTAATAATTAGCCATAAATCCTATTCTTAAATTTTCTCACTCCATAAACATAAGCATCACTAAAGATAAATTAAAGTCATTGTGTCTTACTGAAAGATCAGGCTGGCTGAACATTTCATAAATAGTTACCAAAGGGAATTGGTTTATTACGTCCTCTGTGTTTTGGAAGAGTTCTTTAAATTTTGGTCCATTTTAGATATGAAGAAGAAACAGTAAAAGAATAAGAACTTGGCTATTTCAATCTTGCACAACTATTTCAGAAATGCCAAAGTCATATTTTAATGATCTATTTATAGTTGCGTGATGCAGACTAACTGGTAGCAGTGTTTAATTTTTGTCAATATCAGTGATCCCAAAAATGTGGATTTTGTTGTCAGCTTGGTGAAAATGATTATTATTGGTAATTATCATTTTCATTGTAAGTAAAGCAAATAATTACAAACAGCTAAAGTTATATAAAACTTATATGAACAAACTATACAAATGTGCTGGTAATTTAGCTAATTTCTGCCTTTACAGATTAAGTATATATGAATCAATGAATGACTGTAGGTAATTCAAATCAATATAAACTATATATTATTTAAAAGTAAATACAATAAATTCTGATAAATCTATAAGTAACATCTAAAAACTATAGCTACATAATTTTGAGAGCTTAATGGACAATTTCTTAAATATTCATCATGCCAAACAAATGTGACCATGTTCAATGCAAATAGAAGTTTGCAAAAAGGTATTAGATGTTGCCAGAAAATTAAAAATAAAAAAATAATTACAGAAAAATCCTTATTTCTTCATCCCATAAATTTTTCACAGAGGAATCATAAGTCCACATATGTCTGCCATCTCCCAAATCCGTGTGCATTTATGCCATTTTAATGAAGGGAGGATATTTTCATAAAGTGTGTATTATTTTGCAATAATAGGTACAAATTCCTTTTATATAGAATGCTTGCTTTAAAATCTTAACAAGAAGCACTACAGTGCAGTGGGAAGTGGCTAGCCTCTTAACCTGACTTTTCCTCTCAGCCACGCTGCTGATTAGAGCTCATCTAAAGCTTTGTTATTATTAAGTAACTTCTTAGAGACCTCGCTTATTTGTCTGAAGAGTAAAATAATTATGCTGACTGTACATTTGTTATCAGTATAAAAGATAATGAATATAAAGCACCTTGCATTATTTACAGTGTATGCTCAATTAATATAATCATTAGTTTCTATTATTGTTGCAAATTTTATATTAGAATTCAGTAAATATCCAATTTTAATTAAGTTATCTATATGGTCCTGGTCTTTGCTCTTTTACAGCTCCCAAGATTTCTAAAATCTAACTACAAGGAGGAGCTAAAAAATGACACTAGACTACATCAATTTTAATTTTCCTAATCATTTTCCATTCTTTCACTTTGCACTTCTCTACTCCTTGCCAATTTTTAAAGTCTTACTTTCTCCTACATATTAAAGAACAATTAAAATATGTGTAAAAATTATACAAAGATTCCATAATATCATAATAAAATATTTATAAATTGACAATGGAAAATACATTCAGAAAAAATTATCTAAATGGTGAAGTGATCTCAGCTGAAAAATAATGTATCTCCTTTAACTAGCACTTAAAACATTTCCTCTGTTTTCCTAATAGCTAAGTAATTTTCAGCTTATGTCAGATATCAGAGACAGCTAAAATGTTCTTAAAATAAAATGCTATGTTCAAGAATTTATCCCTAAGAGAAATATGATGCACGGCCAATATTCCTGTCGTCGACTGCTTATAGTGTGCTAAATAGTTATACAGATGAAAGGGCAAAATTGTAGATATTTGTACACTTCAAATAACAGCAGATTAAATATTCCTGACCAAATCTTTGATGACTGTTGATAGCAAGAAGGCAATATGCAGTGATAGCCTCATTTATCTCCACCTCTTCAGAGAAGACCATTTTGTATTTTTATTCTTCATGTTTCACTGTGAATAGTCACTGCTCTGAGATATCTTTCAACAGCCCAGAATATTTTAATATTATCGAGGTTACAGTTGCACTTGTTCATAAATAATTCATTTGAAATGCATTTTTTAATTAAAAAATAAGTCATATGATTCATTTTGCTGTCCTGTGGGTCGTCAGTAGATCATCTGGGGATGACTCATTAATACTGTCTCTATTATCTGCAGTCTGCTATCCCACATTTGTTCATGATCTGAGTAATGCAGTCTATGACTTCCAAGCTTTCACTGAAAAATTCATAGAGGCACCTCTGACTAGCATCTCCATGGATTTAAAAACAATATGAGTTCATCATATTCCTATACACATATACCAATCATGTCGTGCTTGAACATTTTTGCCATCAGGCTAAATTGTAATTGGGAAACTGCAGTATTTACTTGCATATAACATTATGCTAACTGCAAAGAGAAATAATAAAATAGAAAGGCGTTTAAGGTACTTGTGGTTACATATATCTACCACCTGCACTTGAGGTCTTTGGCAACCATATTAAAATAGAGTTCTTATTGCAAAACCTATTGACAGAGAAATTTTTAGTAGTTTTCAGAGATCTCTGAATAATAGCCAGTAACTTGACAGCTGAATTTAATTTTCCTAGGGCTGTGCCTCTGAGGGTACAGATTAACTCTTTACGAATGACTGTCACTCCATACTGTCCGTAGGACAACTGGCACTCTATGGGTTGACTTCAGTAAGATCACTGCTGGGTGCATCCTAAAAATCACAGGTCACAGAACAATTGTTTCATCTATCAGAGGGACAGAGGCCATTTTTCAGTCTGTTCAGTTCCCCTTTATTTGCAATGAAAAAAGCTGAGTTCAAGTCTATACAAATGTACCTAAGTTTATCTCTCAAGGTAAGCTGGCTTATTCAGTATGGCTCGTAATTATTAATCATGCCTTTTTTAGATAATTTCAAAATTTTCTTCTTTCTCAACATAAGAGCAACCAAAGATTTTCTCATATTGAAATTACGATTGTAAAAACAAACATTTTGCTTGCTTTGTACATTTCTCTACTAATTATTCTTATTCTTGTTTCTGTAAGACAAGATAATCTTCACCCACTTATTCCTCAGCTTGGTGGAATCAAACTTTGGTAGCATACTGCTCCAAAGAAACTTTTGGCCAAGGTCTTTAATGATATGTTTCAAAATTTACTAAACAGTTACTGATACTTCTTTCATTTTCACTGTGTTAGTATTTGACAATGTAACTGTTTGTATCTTCTCTTACTTCTTGAACATCATTATTAACACTGTTTCCTTGTAACATTTTAGTAGTTCAGTTTTAGTCTTCTGTATGAAATGTATTTTCTTGGGCCCAGGATATGGCTCAGCAGCCTAGGTGCTTGCCTAGCAAGCACAAGATCCTGAGTTCAGTTTCCTTGTTTAAAAAAAATAGTATTTTTTCTAAATGTCCGTATCCTCAACACTTTGATTGTTTTCTCTGTTTAAAGTATATTTGGGGAAGATAACTTTGTTCAAATAACAGAGAAATAGTGGAGTCATAGGTCACGATTTTCCAAATAGAGGGCACTTTCAACCCTATCTAGACATAGATGTGCCATCTGACTACAATTCTACCACAGCACCAAATACAGGGCTTTGTCTCCAGGCCCATGGATGTCTTTTAAATGGGAGAAAACTCCACAAGAGAATAAGATAAGCTGAATAAGAACAAATACACTTTTAATGCAGCAGTATAGGGAAGCCTATTCCTCCTTCACAGCATCCACCTGAATTCCAGCTCTTAATCAAGGGAAGATTTCATCAGGCACCTATTGCATGAGTAGCTACTCTGGGCACAAAGAAAACAGTAGGGGATGTTTCAACTTCCAATTGGCTCTGAAAACTGAAATAAAGCTTTTAAGAGTGGCCATTTAATAAAATGTTTCTATATGATCTTTTACTTGAAGTTCCTTTTTTAGGAGTTCCTGAACATGCTCATTCTTTTCTATCCTGCCTCTCCTCCTCATTATAGTGGAAAATTAAAACCAGACAAACACCTGACCTTCCTTCAGTTAACCTTTACATTATCCCATGATGAATGAGCACATGACTACCAAGGAGAACTGGGGAAGTGGGTGTAACAGGAGAGGGACAATCTGATTATAATTTAAAGGTGGTTTCTCTGCACACCATCAACAAGAATAACCCTAACTGCTTTCCCCTTCATGTGCAACTGCTAATCTCCCTTTAACCTTACTGAGGGGTGACAACCCAGAGTCCTCCCTCCTCACCAATGAGAAAACCCAGACAGCAGTTTGCCTCTGTCTCTCCCATGCTGCACTTATTAATACATCAGTTTGTTGTATTATTTATATGTATGAAATATTATATTCAAAATCTATGGCACATTAGGGTTGAATTTCTATTTAAACTTTTACCTTCAGTGTAGTTACTCCCCATGTTTATGGGGGCTACACCCTGATACCAGCTTTCTTCCCCATGCCCAGTAATACCAGCCATCATCACTGGACTTGTTATTTCACTGGCTTTTCTTCTCTTCTTACTTTTTTGCCTCTTCAACTTTTTAAATGATCAGCTATTCGCCATATTCTCTCCTTCCCTTCTCAAAATAGGTTAGAACTTTTTTAATACTTTGTCATTTTTCCCTGTACTTGACCACAACCTGAACCCAGAGATGAATCATGGAATAAATCAATTAGTTCTTGAAAATATTTTGGCAGCAATATTCATTACTGCCAGGACAAGTAATTGACTGCATCCCCAATAATTTACATTTCATCACACATCTTCATTTTTACTACAGCTGTGGTTTCTGTCTTTGGTACTTCTCCCCTAGCACGATGCCTAGTAAACCAATAGCGCACAAGGAGGTGAGGAGCTACCCAGAGGGAAATCCATGCCAACTGTAGATTATTAAAAGCAAGTTTAGAAAGTGCACTGGGTTCCAGGTCAGAGAATCCCAATAAAACATGTCCTGCTTCTGCTCCCATTCATATAAATCCTCCATGCACACTGAATGGCACTAGACCTTAACTTTTCTCAGGGGTAGGGGATGCTGAACTGATGAGCTGATGATTCCACTTTTTCTCCATCTTATACTGCTCTCTGCTCTACACAGGACTGTAAATATTGTATACTGAAAGATTTACCCCCCCAAAAAAAAATAAACAGAAGAAGACCAGGATCAAGGGA